>JAWWEM010000044.1:1826385-1837721 GCA_035582935.1 Ormyrus thymus | reverse complement strand
TCTCTCTCTCTCTCTCTCTCTCTCACCCGCAGGGCCGCTCGGTGAAGACGATATAGTTGAGATGCTCCCTCGGCACGCGCTCGACGAATTTCACGCACGTGAAGTTCTCCCAGTGGCGCATGGCCTGCTTGAAGAGGGCCTTGTGCGCCCCCGAGAAATTGCCGTCGATCTCGTAGGGTATGACGCCGTGGTCCCAGACGCGTTCCTTGCGCGCCGTGGCGGCCCGCCTCCTGCGCTTCAGCTGCCTCGTGGCCCGCTCGAGCCTGTGCCGCGATTCCGCGGAGCGGCGCGGTCTCCGCGAGCCTTTGCCCTCCTCGTCCTCGGTCACGATTACGGCCTTGCCGGCGCTCTTGGCCTTGTCGCTCTTGCTCTTGCTCTTGCGGCGGCGACGTGCCAGCCGCTCCTTCCGCTCCTCCGGCGACCTGCGAGTCTCGAATGTTTCAGGGGGAGGAGCTTGACCTTTCGGCTTTGGGGTCGAGGGAGGGCTGGGAGGTGCGTTTGCGGGGCGCGTTAGATAATTCGCATTTTTTCGGAGGGATTTTGGAGCGGAGTTTTTGGGTAAATGGTACACGGAAAAGTCTCAGTAAAAATTACTATACTGTTTAGCTAAGCGAGCACAGACTGCCAATACCCAAAAAATTACCATACTTTTTAGTCAATTTTAATGAAATTTTAGTAAAAATTCGTGTAATTTTATTAAATGTTGAAATTTCAGTAAAATTTACTAAAAAGTATGGTAATTTTTTGGGTTTTGTAAAAGTTTAGTAATTTTTATTGAAATATTTGTCATTTTTACTGAAATATTTCTCTCCGTGTAAAGGAACTTTTTGGTATTTATATATATCCATAATTTTTGGCAACCTAAGAATAAGATAGTAAACGGCGGAGTATGTTAAGATTTATTTTGATAAATGAAGATCTTTGTAAGAATGTATTATGTTCTTATGGCACGAAAGATATGAAGAATCGTTACGGTACTGCGTCCTAATAAGAGTGGCTAAAATTGGATAATTTTTAACTTTAGGGATGCTAATTAAGTTAATGCGTTAAAATGAAAAAAATAAATTTCATGAATTAATCGATACAAAATGAATAACGAGACCAGTTTGAGGGGATGTAAACCGATAGCTTTCTACTCAACAAGATTAATGGGAGTACTCGCATTATCATCGTGAAAATATTATTTTTCAATTTCTCGTAATTTTTAATTGCATCCCGATTCATTTTATTTCAAATTAACTTAATGTATACTTTTAAAAAGTCATCAATCAATTGTTTGAATCCAAGAATTTTAAATCAAATTTACATTATTCATTTTCACAGATTTTGTATGATTTAAAATCTTCCAAAAACTACACTACTTAAAAATATCGAATATGAAATTGTTTCGAATTTAAGAATGCTAATAATACTAAATATAATTTTCTTTATGTTTACTTTTCAATGCGAAAGATTAACGTCTCAATTTGACAGCGTTCAGGCAGCAAAAGGCTGCCTAATGATCATGTCCGTAAGAAGCTGTTAAATTTTTATGTAACGAGAGTTCAAAAACGCTCGCTAATTGCCGCAGAAAAATAATAAAGGTGCCAAGTTATAAAAAGCCACCGGAATATCGCGTTTAAGCCGGAGCCGTTTTATTGCGTCGCTGCTTAAAGCAGTTCTTACCGCATCGCGAGAGTGCCTTTCAGCGTTTCCATTAAAAAATTTTGCAGCTCAAAGCGCAAATGAGGGGAAACGCGCTTCCCGCTTTGCGACGATGGACGCCATTATTGACGCGGGCAAGGTGTGAGCGGCGAAGAAGAATCAGCGCCGCGTACTTGCGGCTGAATTCAATGGTCCTTCAGAAACTAGGCTGTGCGTCGGCGAAACAAATATTACGTACGCGGATTCGGGTCGAAGTATCTGCGCGAACTCTCGAGCGATGTTTTGAAATAATGGCGAGGGATGCGTGCAAATTTTGATAAATATTATTCGAGAGCGGTATTTTTACTCGTTCTTGTTGACGATTAGCGAAAAATTTGATAAGATAACTTACTTTCGACGATGGTGCCGCCTCTTTCTAATTTGTGACGTAGCTGTAGTAAAGCGCTCATTGTACAATTCTTTATTTGGATTGATGTCTACGTCTACAGCGATGCCTTTTCCCCATTTTAGTGTTACTGAAGCTTCTACTTTTGGAGTAGTTGCTTTACTCGAGATCAAAGTAGTTTCACTACTAGTTAAAGTTGTAGTTTCTATGTCTTCAATACCTTTTTTCGGCGATTTATCTGTAACTGCATCGTCTAAGCTGCAGAATAAAACGAAAATAAGTTTTAATACCTTAAAAGGCTTTTTAGTTACTGCGCTAATAAAAATGTTTTCATTAAGATTATAAGAATAAATTAAATAAGAGTAAGCTTAAATGCTTAAAGAAGTTTTACTTTATGAGGTCATAAAACTTCCGTGTTAGATATTACAAAGTCTTCGTCAGTTTCGCGCATTAAAATTTTATGTGAAAATATCTTAAATTTACCCAATATTTTATAACATGTTTGTTTATTTGATGAAAATATTATAAATTAATAGTAAAAAAAACCGATAGTCACTAAATAAAATTATTTTTACAAAAACTTTTAAATAATATATAAACATAAAAATTTTATTGCTAAGTTATTATTGCAAAGATTTACTTTAATTTTTTGCCAACTCTAATGTATAACAGATTTGAAGAAAACTGAAAAATAAATATTCGTATAAAATTTTCAATTTAAGAGTGCAGAATAAAACACCTCTTATTAAATGAATAAAAAATTCAAGTTCATAAAGTCTGCGTCAAAGCTTGAAATGCGTAATAAAAATACAGAAATTTCGTAATAAACTGTTTATAAAAAGCATTTATTTATAGATAATTAAAAAAAGTTACCTAAAAACGTAGCCGTAATCTTTAACTTCGGACTCTTTATCATCGAATTTTTTTGAAGTTCCATCAAAATTATATTGATTACGGTCTCCTACGGTGATAATAGAATCTGAAGATTTTTTATTTTCTTCAAATTTTTCATTGCGAGGCCTTTCTTCGCTTTTGAATTGCAATATTTCTGAAGAAAATGAATTGTAAAAGGTAATCAGATGAAATCTTACTAAGGATAAAAAAAGGAAAAGCTTGTAATTAATTTAACTGGAGTTTTAATTATCTCAAACTTTCCCGTACGTTTTTATTTAAAACTTTTCAATCTTTATTAATTGTACATACCAGAAAGACCTTCTTCTTCAACTTGGAGACCTTCTTTCAAAACTTCGTCCCTATATTTCTCAAGTTCATCGAAAAAGCTTTTATTTAACTCTTGTTGACGCCATTCGGTTTCATACTTTATATTGGGCAATGCAATATCACCAAGAAATCCTCCTGAAAAATTAAGTTAAAATTTAATACATTAATGAAAATTAATTTCAAAATAAAAAATCTGAATAAAATTATTTAAGCGTAATAACGAATTGAAATGCAAAATCTTAAAATGGAGACGACGCAATAAAATATTTGTCACGCAATAATTAATATCCGTGTCTATATCGCTATTTTCTTTTACTTATAATTTTCTAATATTAATGCCACTTGAGAGTAAATAAACCAACAAAGTGCACGATTCAAAATTTAATTCAATAAGGCAATCTTGGCTCTTATAAAGCATTTGTTAATTTATGCACGTTAAATGCGCAGAAGTATGCACGTACACGCCTGTTCGCCTAAATGGGTATCTATTCCGTTCAGTTAATTCACGGGTTATATACTGGGAAAGCGCAGCTCGGCTGCATAAACATTTTGCGGCGTCTATGCATGGCCGCTGCTTAATCCTTTATGTAAACTCTGAATTTACTGCTCTCCGAGCTGTAACGCTTTGGATGAAATAGAACGGGCTTCTTTTTTCGCGACGATCAATTTCGATCGATTGCGTGCATAATGATTATCGGCTTTCGATTATACATGAAAAAATAATTTGCTGGTTATTGCGAAATTTTATTCAAGACATTTTAGATCTTTGCCGCTTGAAATGTTTGGGCAAACGGGAAGTTACTAGGCTCATATTCATTTAACTTTTTCATAAAATTCACTTGTATTTTACTGGAAAATATGAGTTTTAAGCGAAAACATTTTATACTGACAAAAACAATTTAAATTTCTTTGTACATAAATTGAATTTATACGTATGATGATTATTCATGTAGGTATTTTGTATATTTTAGTTTATTTATTAAAGTACACATAATCACTGAAATTGAATATTTGCAAGAGTAGAATTCAATTTAATAATTATTAAATATGGAAATAATAATAATCGATTTTAAAGCCATGCGTTCAGCATTAAAATAAAATAGTACAATTTGAAATTCATCGAAAACGCTTATTCTCTTATTGAATGTTTATAAAATATAGACCTATAGAAGAATAGTTGGAAGCTTAGTATACTAAACTGTAAGTGTTTATATTGTAAGCAGTTAATTGAGAACAGTATTCATGAGGAAATGCAAATAATAATAAGCTAGTAATAAAAAAAATCATATATAATTGCAGTTGAAATTTACGTTAAAGTTTAAATTAGTTGTTAAAAGGGAAAGCAGTAACTCTCACTGGTCTGATGATATGTTACGTACCTCGTCTAGACTAAGTACACATGAAAATATTCCTCTAATTACGTTCTATTCTGTTACGCTTTCAATTCTTGGGTTACTCCTGTAAGTGCTCAACAAGTTTGAAAATGTTTCTATTAAAATATATTTTCTACGTTTATGATTTCGCAATTTAAGAGGAATTCTGATGGAATTGTAAAAACCAGTGCATAAATTTTGTACAACTAACCCAGTTTCCGACTGAAAAATTTCCCAACGACTCTTTAGATTAAAGAATCCTAGATAAAAGTAGAGATTAGCGAAAGTGTCTAGCGCGATCATTAAATTTTTGATAAAAATTTAATTTCGTTAAGTTTATTAATAAGTTACCATAATAAAGTTGAGAAAAGAAAAAAACTTTTTATCGAAGGAAAACATTTTTTTCCTCAAATTAATGAATTTTTCCAATTAAGACTTTGTACGCGCTTTTAATGAATACTTTTACCGAACTTTTCCGATCAGTTACATTACCGTGTAATGAATGGTTCATTATTCACGAGTAAATGAGTGTTTATGCATCGAAGTACCCAATGTAGCTGAATATAGGAAAACAATGGAAAGCGATATTTATGCATCCTATTAATACTGGATAAATTGAAAAATAATTTATTAGGAAACACTTCTACCAATTACGAACTCGATTAAAAAAGATTAATTATATAACAATGCTATCGCATCTTCCGTATTCGTTAATAAAATAACGACTTGGGCTTTATTTACGCAAAGATTATTTAAAATAATAATGTATTTAAAATTAAAATTAATATCTGGAAAATAATACCCAAACATAAATAAAACGAAACGAAGACTGGAGAGAGAGAGAGAGAGAGAGCAAGCAAAAATCGCCAGCAAAAAGATCGGCATCTCGTATCCGGAATCAGCGCACCTCGTCCATCTCGGCGCGATCGGCGAAAAAAAAAAAACGAGAGCGCGCGCGAAATAGCACCCGCACAAAGCATCCCCGGTAAATAAGTTTCGTTTAAAATAAATATTAGGACTGGCAGGTTAAAAGGCCGTGAAAAGAGGCGCTCGAGAGCCGGCCAGTGCAGCGGCGTCAGCCAGCTCAGGGGGTGTAGCACGGTCGTCGCTCACTCTCGCACTCGATTTTCCTCGCGCGGGAGTGTTAGCGCGCGATATAGATGGATCGGCGCTGGGTGTATGCATACGCGCGCGCGCGCGGACTCGTCGAAAAGTCAAAAATTTATGGACGACAGAATTGCGACGGGGCCGGGAGGGTGTGATAAAGCGAGAGACAGACGGAGGGACGGAGACGCGGAGAGTTGTCGGCGCGTAACTCGTACGTGCGGGCGCGAGAGGCGCGTGTTTACGCTCCCACACGTATGCGCTACGTACGCGCGCCGGCAGCGCAATAGCGGATAGCGAGAGCTCGAGAGAGGCTTCCTCCGATTCGAATCAATACGAAACACGCACCCCGTGGCTCTCTCTCTCTCTCTCTCTCTCTCGCTCGGTGCTCTCTTTCGCTGCGAGAGCGCGTATGCGGGCGAGGGGCACTCGACCTGTGCTCATCGTCGCATTACCGCACCCGACACCGCTTTTCATCCTTTTCTCGCTTCTTTCCTCGGCCTGGAGAGGAGTCGGACGCCGAACTGAGAGATCGGCCCCGCTCGAGGCGAGCGCGAGGGTATCGGTATTGGGGGGTGGAGACGTCACTGCGTCGAGCACTGGACAAAGTACTCGGTGATGTTTTTCCAATTGTTTTTCTGTGTAAAATAACAATGTTGGTCGACCGGTCTGTGTACCGCAAGTTGTATGTAAACTGATGTTTGTAAAGGTAAACTCGGTGCAAAAGATAATGGTAATGTGGTAATTTATTTTTAAAATCATTAGCGAGTCGTGATTATTTTAATACTAATGATAATAGCTGTATTTAAGAAAATATTGTTTCTAAGACTACGATTGTAAAAGTCACTCAATACTTGGCAACTTTTAGCTTTGCGCTTTAATCTGTTATAGTCAGAAAAATATTTTCCTCTTGAACATTTTTTATAAAACATTAAAACATTTTTTTTTTTTTTGAAAGAGAAATCATTTTTATGCAAAATGAATAATTATATTGCAGAATTTTTTTACAAATTAAATCATTTCTTTTATTTAAATTATCACAATAAGCTTTACAGCACTTTATTTATATATTAAACATATATATTCTTTCTCAAATAAAAGAATTTGTTTATTGCAGAATTTTAGGACGGATTGTAAATTTCACGACAAAACAATTTTTTCTCTTCTTTTATCGTAAAATACCTAAAGACAAAAACCATTTTTTATAAATAAAAGATAAAGTTCGATAAAGAAGAATTTTCGTATTCCTAAGATAGTTACTACTTTATTAAAAGAGGAAATAATACGGAGATTGTTTCCGGCTTCTAGATGCCAATCCCGAAGCTTCGAATCTCAATCTGCAGTGCCGAAGGTCGCAAAACCGCTGCACATCGCGGAGTTTTTGTTCAATATTCATTTGCCGCATTGCTGTTATATAGCTTAACAGTTTTATTACATGAAACAATTCTTTTCTTACAATCTGTAATTATTCTAATTGGAATAAAAAATGATTGTTCAAGTTAAAGTTTTCCCCTTTTTTGTCAATTTTTATAAATTTTAATAATTAATGCATCATTATAATATATTAATTAAATAATAATGCGATAGAAGCAAGAAAATCGTAATTCTTAAACGCAGAAAGCATTTAGCGCGCCGGTTAATATCTGCACAATGATGTTTTTTTTCAATTTAGAAACTAAGAACTCTTCCATTTATCACTGAAAATATACAGCGCATAAAAAAGATAAGTCAACGATCCAGAAAAGCGCGCTTGCCTGCACGCAATGGAAAGGCGACGAAATTCGCTTTTCCTGTGCAGCTTTTTCCTCTCGGAGAATTAAAGTAAAATTATATTATTTCATTTCTCTTAGTTTTAACTCTTAAATATCCTGAACTTTTAATAAATTTTAAAAATTCGTAGAGGTTCTAAAGTAGGATTAAATTATATGTACATTAAATTTATTACAAAATTCCGGTTAAAATTCTTATCCAATGAAGTATTACATCGAATAAAGTACGTTTGATAAATTAATACAAGTCTGCACACATATTTTTATGTAGTATTTTTATGTTATGAATGATAATTTGAAAAACAGTAAAATTAAAATCATTAAGGTTATTAATTTAAATAAAAAATGGATTACCGAAACTTACGTATTTTTAGTATTAGGAAGAATTATAGTTTGAAAAAATTCTTATCTACGGTGAGTGAATATGTTAATTTTTTACTCTTACTGAAATTGTATTTCTGAAATAGAATTGAATTAGAGCGCATTGCAATTTTAAAAATAAACATTCCACTTTCAAGCAGTTTAAATGGTATTTGCTCCTGAATAAAGAGACTATTTTCAAGCAAGTTACACATTATTATGAAAGGGTAAGAGCGCGCGAATTGGATCGTGAAATCCATTGAAGAATCAAATTGAAATCCTTTTAAACACGGCAGCTTTACCCAACTTTGAGACGCGAAAGAGAGTAAAAATAGGATGCCTTCCCCTCCGCTTTCTCCCAGAAGAGTCGTCCTGACGACTTTATAGCATTTTTCGCGCCGAAGCATTCGCTACATCGACATTCGATATCGGAGTTTGCAACGGGAGCCTCCCCCCCCCCCTCCGCCACCCGATAGAGGCGGAAAAAAAGAAAGGACGATGAGGATTTGCACGTGGCCGAGGGCTGCGCCGTGCGAGGGAGCGGGATGCGACACGGCAATTGTAACTGAATGCCGAGGGTCGGCTGCGCTGAAATGTATTAGCGCACTGGATAGGTAAATCGCCTTCCTCGAGTTCTTACTTTATTTCGATGGGGGACTGCGTTGGCGTTGAGAATAACGCGCGTTTGGGCTACTTTTATTTAGCGATAGGAAGCAGCTTTGCAATGAATAATTATTTTAAAGGAATTTTTTTGAAGAATTAATAAATTACAGAAAATAATATTAAAAAAAGTAGAATTTAAGATAAGTGAATTCCAGATGAGGAAACTGTTTTTTTTTATATGATAGGAAATTTGCTACTGTCATTAAAACTATTTATGTCCTAGCGATTAAAATGATTCTTTTTAATAAATTACTTAGTTTTTTATTTTCAATATTATATGGTTATTTTAACATTTAATAACAGTAACAGGACAAGTAACAAGACCAGGATTCATCTAGTGCTCATGTATGCATGAAGGAAGCGACCAAATAACCAGCTTGCTTGTAGTTAACAAAGCAATATTGACCAAAGATTGTATAATGTTTAATAATTCACTCAATATATAATCAAAAGGTACTATGCTAATTCTTTTGATATTATTTCACTTTTTATTCCAATAAATAAATTTTGGTAAATATGTACACTTTGCTACTTGATTTAAAACATATTCTATAATTTTTGTAAAATAAATACCCCCTGCATTTTGAATTTATAGTCAAATATATTTAAACGTGTTTGCGATGAATTCTGAAAGATAAAAGGAGCTTTTCGAATAATTTAGGGGGAAACATGTGTTTACAAAAACTTTCAGTAATCAATTAGTAATTTTAACTCAGTCTCTGTAATAAAAACTTTTTAGCTGTTCTTAAGTTATGTGTATACTATTTGGAATAAATAAAAAAAAATATTATATGCGTATATTCAACGTAAAAATTAAAATTTATTTTTGCATACATTTAGAATTTTTTTTATTTTAGCAAAGCTCTTGAATAAATGAAAGCTAGCACAATTGATTTCTGAATGAAATTTTGTTGTTTTTTTCTATTTTATCTGATATTTTTTTATTTTTTATATTAAATTATTGGAGCTTTTAGAATTTCAAGCGTTAGAGCTAATTTACATGAAATAATAGCTGATTTCAAATGAATAACGAATGAAATTCGGTTTAACTGTCCAATTTCTTTTTTCTAATGCAAAGACGTATTTGAATCATAATACTAATAACAAGCAATTGTAATTTTAAATTCAACAACATTATGGGTTTTCGCGCAATTTCGTCTTGAATATTGATAACAAATTAAACCTGAAATTTGCGATAAATAATTCATCTCTAAAATTTGCATCGTTTGACGGAACGTTAAATTAAACTCTCACACGTTTTCTCCAGAGTGCATCGCGTAAATTATTCACTTAGGAATAGTTACGCTTCGCAAGCGCCGACGAAAAATAAAGCAAAACGGCATCTCCCAGAAACGTATATGCTTCAGCAATCGCACCCGGCAATTTTCATTATCGCCTATCGCGCTCTCTTAATTGACTTGTACGCGCACAGCGCTCGAGTCATCTTCCTCGAGATCCGCCGAGAGATCCTCGGCGAGCCCGAGATAAAAATGGAAACTTAGTTGCATCTGCATCCGCGTCAGCGTTAATTTCTTTCACTTGCGCTTTTCCCACTCCCCCGAAGCGTCCGCAGTCGCCGACTGCTGATAAACTTTAACCTCGGACGAGCCTCGGTCTGCACAAAAGAGCGAATGTTGCCATCAGTTACGTTAATATAAACTGATCAAAAGCTACGTCAGTTTCTGTCGAGTTTACGACGATAATAACTTGCAGCTTTTCGAGTTTTCATCGAGGGACCGTCTGTTAGTGTTTATGTATTATGTGTTCTATTCATGTATGGTGTAAATTATATCAATGATTTTGCGAAATTGATATTTTATTGAAAATCTTTTGGAAATTGAGTTATTTTCATTTTTCGTCGTTTAATTTTAATGGCAAAGCAAAATTTTATTTTATTTTTTTTAAATAACTCACGTTTAAGATAATAATTTCCGAGGAAAGTCAGAGATAAAGCTACACAATTTACACTTTATAATGGCGTTCGCCAATTTTAAGTTAAAATTTGTTAAAGACAATAAATGTCTCTAAAGCGGATTTAATCTGATGACGAAGTTTAATTAAACTTTGCAAAACTTTTCTGGTGATAAGTTACAAGTATTAATCAAGATCTACATATTAGACACCTTCTCAAACAATTAATAGAATACGCGTTTGACAAACCTTGAATTTTCGACGAAAATTTTTGCAGTTGTTGCAGACGTCGCGATGACCGTATTAATCGATTTTCAATTATTTTTATTCACGATCCTCTTGTCACAACCAAAGGTCTTGGCTTCCACGCAACTGTAATGCTAATGGGGCAGGTCAAGAGAAAAAGCGCGCGCGCATCACCCGCACGCACACTCATTCCCTCGCATAATCCTAGACGCGTCCCTTTCACACGTTACGATCTCCTAGAGTCCGCGTCAAGGCTCGCGCGTGAATCGTTATTATTTTGATTGAGGCGGTAGCGGGGCAAAGCCCGCTTATACGCCCCGGCGAAAGAAAGAAAAATAGAATTTCGAGGACTCGGACGAATAGAAACGAGTTAGAGCCTCGGCGGAGAGTATAGAAAAAGAGAACGGGAGAGAGAGAGAGAGAGAGAGAGAGAGAAGAAAGGTGCACACGATCCGTGAGAGGAAGAGGAAACGCGGGATTAGCCAAGGGTGTTGAGAGAAAGGAGGAGGAAGAGGACGACGAACGATAGAGCACGTCAAGCTTTCATCATTAGAGGTCGACTTTTACAAGCTCGTAAGGCTTCCTCTCTCTCTCTCTCTCTCTCTCTCTTCTATTTCGATTTTCCGCCTTTTTCAGATCGGCCTGCATAGGTCGCGCCCG
>JAWWEM010000044.1:1802689-1813394 GCA_035582935.1 Ormyrus thymus | reverse complement strand
TTGTTCCAGTTTAATAACAGTCGTAGAATTGTTTTTTAAAGAAAAATATTTAAAGAAAAACAATACTTATTTGCCATTGAATTACTTACTTCTATATGACATTCTGATAAGGAAAATAATTAAATATAAAAATATGACTAATTTAGAAGATAGTTAGTAATAAGCCTTCGTATCTGTATGAACGTAAAAAAAAATAACTCTACAACAATGATAATTAGTTTGCAAAAAACATTAGTCACGTACAATGAATAATATCTGTCTGAACTTTGAAGCTAAGATAATTCACTTCCTTCATTTTCTGTTAACGATACGGAAAAGCGTATTTTATTCACGAGTTGACAAAATTTATGTAATGATAGGATTAACATATGTGTACAGACCTCCGTAAGCTGCTGCATAATTTTGCCAGGCCTCAGGTAACAAATGAAGGAAGACGTCTCCTAAAAGGCCTCCGACAGCAAAACTCAGCAGGATTTTCAACGTTTTCGAACTTTCTGTAAAAAGAAAATGAAAATTATTATTTAATGCATTGGTTAAAGTATTTGAATAGGGTAAGATAGCAGGAAGGCTGATCAATAATTATCAAGTTAAATTAGTATAAGTAGACAAAATTGCTTTAATTTGGTGAAATCTTATCAATGTACATCGATTATACAGCTAAATTTATGATTCGTATTAATGTAGATTTAATCTGAATCCGGAAATAATTTAGTCGTCATTGATCAAACCATAAATTAATGCGCTTCTGTTTTTATTTTGTTGAATGTCAATGTGAAAAAAGAAAGAAATAATTCAAACTCTATGCCAGTTTCGTGATATAATTATTGTTGACATTAACGTTTAATTGCAAAATTATAAACAAGTGCTTCAGTAAATAACTGTTATATTAACTGACGTAAAAAGCGTGCAAATATTCTATCAGTCATTTAATATAAAATAAAATGACACAAAAAAGTAATTAAAAAAATGATAACATGTTCAACGCTGAACTTTACTTTGATCAATCTATTTAACGCATAAACTACTTTAAACAGATTTAATCTGTGAACGTGACATAAACAGAGATACTATTTTAATTCTGGAGTCAATGTAGAATTACACACCTTAATAAAATGAATTTTGTTTACCACAATGAATATCTGAATTTGAAAAACCGACAAGAGCATTCAATCTCATTCAAAAATCGTTTATGACGGATTTAGAACCTCCTTCTACCTCGACGAACCGATATTATTCTTTCCTTCATTACGCTTGAAATTTCTGAGTCAATGAACACTACAATTTTCGTCATCGGCGATTAATTCTGTGCAATACTCATGAAAATAAACTTTACTCATACATGACATTATTGAATCGAAGTTTCAGGATGAAATAATATCCGAGTTCGATTACAGAGGGAGAGGGAGAAAAAGTATCAATCGTTCGGTCTTTGTTGCGCGCTCGAAGTGGCAGTCCTTGATCTGCTTTTTCATTGCTGCGTACGGCTCGGATGCTGCGATTGATGGCACTTAATTGAAACCTTTTCCCGGCGGCGTTGACGATTATCTCAAGTTAATTAAGTAATTTTCTAGAAAAAAGGAAAAATCTTTTGGGTAACGCGATGAAAACAACTTTAAACTCTGCGTTTAACTCTTATGCAAAATTCAAAGTCATTCGAGCGCGACTTTACAAAAACTTATCGCGGTTAAAAACTTGAAAACTATGATGAACTTAAGAAGTAAGGAAAGACGCAGTACAAATTTTGTAAGCGTAGCTTGCTTAAAAAAGTTAACTTTCCAATTCATAAAAAAAAAAAGAAAAAATCAGAAATCTGCGTTTTCATTGATTAAAGGTTGATGAAACTGGTTCAGGTCGGAAAGTATCTTCGTATGCTTTAAAAGATCAATGCGAGAATCTTTGGGACGTGAATCGATTCACGTTTCCGCGCTCGAAAAAGTAATGCAGAAAAAGCGATGCAAACAAGATGGCAAGGAAGATTACGGTATCGTGCATTTGTATTTTGAGATAATTGCATACGCCATTGAATTTCGTACGCGTCGAACGTCTGCGCATCTTATCATAATTGATATGCTGTAATTAAACTTTACGCGAAGAAGTAAATTACATTAAGAAACAAAGTGTTGGAGGAGTCGCTTACAGAAAGATACTGTAGGAATTTTTTGTTGCAACATTTGAGAAAGACAATCACGTACCGATTAGCAATCTTATTATCAATTTTAATTTATCTATAAGCGGCTGTGTGAATTATGTGCATATAAAATGAAAAAAAAGAAGCTTGTTTTGATTCTTATATTTCTTTTTTTAAAAAGCACAATAAATGTCTCGATAAGAGTATATCTTTTTTAAAAGCTTTAAATATACTTTTTTATTATATGTATATATAATAGAGAATAGATTTGATTTGAATTTTAAATGATATTATTAAATATTAGCAGAATTGTTATTAAATCTGATGTAACTTTAAGACGATTCCATCAAATAACAGCTGTCAGTTCGCTGCCGTTTATGGGCAAAAAATCAATTCAAACAAGTCATTCATAACAAGAAATCGATAAGCAAAAACTGGCGTTTAGCTCACTTTGTTTCCTGCTATTAATTTGCTTCTTTCCGCGCAGGAAAAAACAATCAAAGCCTGACGACGAAGGGCGTCTCTTTTATCCCGAATAACGTTCGATCAAATATCCTGCGCTACCATAAAAAAAAAGAGGCGAAATTATTAAAAAATAACGCTCGAAAATCTCTCTCTCATCTTCGATAACTTTCTCCGCCGCGAAGTCAACTTCATCCTCAGCTCGCGACCGAAGAACTTTCCTTTGTCCTCCCAGCTTGTCGCTTTTGAAACGCAAAAAAAAAGCATCCGACTCGCTCTTTCGCATTAAGCTCGAGACGCCGGGGCCATTGTTTCGCCGCGTCGTCGCAGCAGCCGGGCAGCTTTGCACAAAGAAAACCGCGAGAGCCGTCAATGTGCATCGACTCTCGCGCTTTTGCATAACCGGTCTCCGCCCCCCCCCCCCACTTTTGCCGGAAAATAGTGCAAATGGAGCGGGAAGCGCGGCTGGCAGATAGGGGATGAATCACTCGCGGGCGTTTCGTTGATACGCGGACTGGTTTATCTCGCGGCTCTCTCTCTCTCCGGTCTCGATATAATTATTATATTTGCTCCGCGCGTTTAATGTTTACGCTCGCTGCGCAATAATTGTCCCCGAGTTCTGCGGGAGGCGCAGTGCAAGGAACTCGTTTTGCAATCGTTTTTAACGGCATTCGATGATTCTCGGTGATGATACGTTATTTTGTCGAGTCAATCAATCGACTGCAGGAGTCTGAGTTTCGTGAGTCGGGAATTAATGATACGCAAATAGTCCGGAATTTATAGTCGGTCGATTAGTCCATTTGCATGTTATTCGCGGACTGTCAAAACGATAAACTTCGTGTAAACACGAGCGAGGAGAAAAGAAAAACAGAGAAGTGCCGAGCTTTCGCGGAAAGGAAAATATTATCAATTTTTTGTTGCGTTCGCTTTAAGCATTTGTTAAATGAACGTGCCCGTTAACAAAACGCTCCGAGTGAATTTCTTCTTCACGCTGCTTCCTTTGTGCGAAGCCTCGCGCGACCAGCCGACCTAAGAAAGTATCCAACATCCCAACCGCATCAAAGCGCCTCTCTCGCCTTACTTGCGCATAATTAATTCCGCGCAAAAAATTGCCCACTCCCTGCAAGCTCGGGAAGCTTCGCTCGGGTTTTCCCGGCGCGCAGTTCTCTCCCGGCTGCCAAGTTGTTATAGGCGAAAAAAGCGCCGCGCGCGGGGCGGGGGGCCGGGATTCTATTCTCGGAAAAAAGCGCGAAATTGCGTTCGAACAGTGGCGGGCGCAGCGAGGGGCTTATTTATAATGTCCGGGAGGGACGGAACAAAAGTCGACGGCGGCCGGGCGCAAGTGAGCGACAAAGCTTCCTTCTTCTCGTGAGCCGCGGCGACTCGGCGCGGCTCTCTTGTCCTCGTGCTTGATTGACGCAAATGATCATAGGCGGCGGAGCTGCGAATCTATGAGGCTCTCTCCGTCCGTTGACTCAGGCGGCGAGCCGAGTCTGCTGGCTGCGGTTTTACAATTTTCAGAACGAGAGGGGAAATTCGACGCTTTTTGACGGCGGGGGATTTTTGTCAAAGGGGAAGGCAGTCCGGTCTTCTGAATTTTAATAAAGGGTCCTTTTAAAGGGAGATGAATATTTTAATTGAAGAGGTTAATAAAGCATTCTTGATTTTTATTGTAAACTGAGTTTTAAACGTACATCATCGGCTTTGCTCAAACTGGGTCAAATATTTCAACATCTTTTAAACTGAATATACAACACCAATTCGGAATAATAAAAAAAAATTTATATCGTTATTTTGTACAGCTACGCGCGCGTTTAAATCTAGTTTTTATAACAATAAATATAAACTGTGACTCGGAAAGCGCGTTAATTAACTTTTTTCTTTATCCGCGCCGTCTCATTCATGCATTTTCATTCTTACATCACTTATTTTTCCCCGGCGACTTCTAATATCATAAAAATCCGCTCGAGAATGTCACGTGCTGCATAAATAGTCCCACAGCGCCGTTTTAATAAAACGAAAGTGGCCGTCGACTTCGACGCGACTTCAAGTTTTCTTCAGAGCACAACGGCGGCATTTGAATGATCGGTAAAAGAATAAAAAAAAAAAAACGGCCGCATCGATAGATTCCGCGATCAGCCCCCAATACTATGCCAGGCGATATTGCCGCGCGTAACGCGTTACGCAAGGGATGCCACTATCAGATAAACCCAAGACAGTCATCTCCTGAAACGCGCGCGGCGGGAAGCGTCCGCGAAAAGCATTTTCGCCTCGTCGCTGCTTCGCGAGCGGTTCGTTACAGACGCGCGAAAGGCGTCGACGGCGAGCTTCTGCCCGGAGGCGGCTGCAACGATTATCGCGCGACGCGCCGCGGAATACAGCTGCGCGCGGCGCGGCGCGCTTATCGGCGAGCTCGGGGGAAACGAGCTGCCGAGCGCCCGACCGAAAGTAAAGTTGAACGTCGATAAGGTCTCCGCGCACTGATCGAGCGAATTTCGCTTAATCGGGGCGATCTCGTTATCGTGCGAATTATCAGGTGAAACGCTTATTTTCGATCGAAAGCGAGCATTTAAAAAGTTACAGCTTAACAAAGAGAAGCGCGCGAAGCGAATTAAAACCCAGAGTGCAGCTACGTACGAAGCAAAGAAAGCTAATCGCGTTCTAATGATTTTACTGACGCCGCGCCGACATGCTCTCTACCCCTTCTCGGAACTGGATATCACAACGAACACTCCGCTCCCGCGAAGCAGTACAATCACAGCTCCAAGAACAGCTCCGCAGACCGAGCGCGCGACGAACAAAAAAAAAAAAGAAAACAGCCGACACGCGAACGTTCCCTCTCGCGAGAGCACACCGCCAGTCTAAAATTCCAGCCCGACTCTCCCGTGACCCGATCGATTCTCCTCTCCAGCCGCGGCGATCGGCGGGCATCCTTCCCCGACCTTACCGAGCACATACACACTTTCTCTCGGAGGACGAGAGCAGCGTCGCGCACACGCGCGCCAAGTCCTCGCTCTCCGCTCTCTCGCGCGAGCAGCGATATCCTCCGATTCGAAGGCCCGTGCGCCCTTTCTCGAACGTTCTTCCCTCGGCAGCTCTTCTCACGGACGATCGCGTCGCTCGCGGGAGATTTAGTTTCGGGACGGCCGCCGCGGATGCATCGCGATATCCGGCTACACTGTGTGCTTCTGTACGGGGGGGAAACGAGGCTGCTGCTCCTCGTCGATAAGCCCGGTGGTTTATTATGCGACGTCGCGGCCCGATAACGGCCGCTGGGATTATTTATTGGAACGACGGGGGAGGGCGGTCGCGGCGTCGGGGGTTTGTATCTCGGAGGAGGGATTTCGAGCGGAGAGATTTTCCGTTTGGTTGCTGCGTGCAGCTTCTCGAGGCGGGGATTGGCGGTTCCGCAGAGCTTTTTTACGCGCAGCTCGAGTATTCGCGTCATATTTTTTTCTTGGGAATTGCGAGATACCGAGCTGGTGGAAGCGAGCGAGTTGCAAAATTTGCAATTACTAGTCTGGTCAAGTAATCGGCAGGCTGGACAATCACCGACTGAATGTGAGCTCACGTTCTGCGTGATTAATTTGCGAGAACTGAACAAAGAATTTGCTTGAGAAAAAAGGTCGCAAATACGTATCGTGTTATAAACGTTAGTTATATAAAGTGCCATTCGCATCTTGTGCAGGTGTACTGCAGAATCCTCGGGAAAATGGCGAAAAAGTGAAAGTATTTCTTAGAAATCGTAAAAGAAAACTCGAAGATTAGCCGAATGAATTATAATAATCAGACACCATTATTTCTACAATTACCGTCAATAGAAATCGCACAATCTTTACCTAGCAAAAGGTTCAGATTTTAATTCCCATCTTAAAGAATTCCAATCTCAAGTACGGAAATAGTATTCAAATATAAAATGAAATTAGTAACGAGCGTCGATGCTTTATTTCTAATGCCTTTGAACGCATAAGAAATACATTGTCAATCCGATCTTAATGCAATAAAAGCAGCGTCGATTGTCTGGAGCAAGCACGAATCGATGAATACAATTCTCGGATTACGTTCAAAGTCATTCAACGCGACGCTAATCCAACAAATGTAGTATAAAATACAGCGGACAGCTCTCGCGGTACAATAGCGAAAAACAGCCGCACCCCGAGGCGAAGAAAGATTCTTTTCTTTATTTTATCATCAACGCTATCATCGTACTATTTGCCGAAGCACTCGATATGATACTGCTCCGACAGGAACTTAACGAGGACGAACGGATACTGTCGGCGAAACCACGCCGAGCAGGGCAGGAGAAACTGGCCAGCATCTCCTGCAGCGTCCGGCTCGTCCTCGTTGATGCAGTTGTCGATACTTAGCGTTTTTAAACAGCCAGCGTGTTCTTCGTCGAAAAGTGTATGAAAATTATAGGGTGAATAAATAAAATTGAAGATCGAGATTAAATGTCTTTAGGGAACCTGACATTAAATAGATTTAATAATATGCACATCGACGGCCTTTCATCATTTAAATCGATCCCTATACGCCCTTTAAAAGGGTAATAAAGTTTCTTGTCAGATTTTAATAAACGCTTTGCGGCTAGAAGCTAAAATCCGCCGTCCCCGATACTCCGGCTATTATTAGACGTACTGTAGTCCAGGAGAAATTTCTTGGTTGTGGACTCTCTACGAGAGGTTATGATCCTCCTACGCATTTTGGTGCTGCGTCCGCTGCCACTACTCTGCGCATGCGCACACGGTTTTCTAGACTAAACAGAAGGTCGAATATTCTGCGGCTAGTTTTTACTTTTCGATCACGGCGATTGATCTTAATTGAATGCGCTAATGTTAGCTTTTTAATTTTTATGTATATTTCTATGTTACAGCTAATGCCAGGACATTTTGCAGAAATTATTTTAAACGGAGCAAATGTCGGTTTCGCTTCAAAGATGTAGACCGAACATTAGTTCTAAGTTGTTCTTATTTATTTTAAGTTATACATTCGACTTTCGAATTAACATTTAATTTACAAAAGCCTTCTTCCGCCTATCCAACAAAAATATTACGGGCATCTTTCGCGCCAATCAAAAGGCGCCTAAAACCGCCGACGTCACAACCATCGAGAGCCAGCTCGTCAGCGAATACGCAGACGCGCAATGCCGGCAGTCCATCGAAAGTGCAAGAGACCCCCTGCGCTCGCCCACAGCCGACCGTGACCGCGAGAGTAACGCTCCCGCGAGGATGTGCGCGCGTCCTGAGCCCGACGTGACGCGGCGAGAAATCGAGGCGCACAAGCGCCCGAGACCCGTTGCGCAAGGGCTGGAAGTCGAGATGCCTGTAATCGCGATGACTCGAGGATCGGAGGCGAGCGGGTCTGCGAAGGAGAGCATTTAGTTCGCTTAATCGTATGCAATCCGCGAGCGGGCCGGAACGCCGAGCGCTCTGATATAACAATTCGAAACGAAAACAATGAATCGCGGGAGAGAGAGAGAGGGAGAGCGGTATTGTGTAAGAAACGATTATTTATGCGGATGCGCTTTGCCGACTGTATACATATATTCTTTTTGTTTTTTAAATCGTTAAACCCCGGCGGTTTCGCGCGCATAAAATATTGATCGGCATCGCCGCGCCGGTCGCGTGACGTTCGCGGCTGCCTCCCCGCCGGGCTGCGGGGGTATGAAATTACAATGAACTTCGGCAGTTCGCTAGGATTTGATCGAACTTTCAACCGGTCGCGGGCGTCGTTTAAAGTTTTACAATTCGCCGAGTACTTCGGGGACGGAGTTCCAGCCCGGGAGGTAAATAAAAAAGAGGTGGGAACGAGGATGTTTTTTTTTTTTACTTCTCTCTTTTATTGAAACCGCATCCTGCCGCGGGAAAGGCGGTCGTTGCTGCTGGATTCGCTTCCTGTTTAGAAAGTCGAATCGATAAATAAAGGATTATTTTTCAAAGCGACGAAGCTCCCTCGTTCTGATTTAGCTTTTGCTTTCTTGGAATGTGTGTCGGGAATACAAAATATGGCTCGGTTTCATTAGAAAATTGCGAATAGCGTCTTAAGTAAATGGATAGTATTCTCGTTACTTTATTATTTGAATCGCCTTTGTAGTTTATTATCATTGTGTCAAGTTATGTAACCAGTTAATATCAGGGAAACGATGCTGAATATAATACAAGCGTCGGACTGTTTCGTGAATGTGGAGCATTTCTTGGCTGTTTTTAAATTTGAAAATCAGATTCGTATTCTACGTCGCAGTAGAATAAAACGGTATCAAGAAAAAGTGTTGCGACACGAATCTTATTCATCTGGTCTCAATAGAATTGACCCTTTTGTTTTATGAATGCGGAAAGTTTTTCTGCAAACCGTCATTTCTTGTTTTTTGATTCTTTTGCCGTGCAATGTTAGTTTATAAAACCCGTGGAAGATTTTCAATACGTGTCTTCGGGTGACTTGTAAACTGAGCAAACATTCAAATTCAAGTTTTTCAAAGAAGGAATTCCGGACGGAAATTCCTAAACGATTATCGGCTTCAATCAACGCGGTAGTAAATATGATCAAATGTATCATGCAGTAAATAAAAAGACCGACTATGGAAGAAAACAAAATGATGAAGTTTTGCATTTCAGACCCTTCCCATCGATTCTATAAATTGTATGCTTTGCCTTGTGCGCAAGGTCGATGAACCCTGACAATGTGCACCGCAAAACAAATTACAGGGTTGTCAGCCTTGTGCATAAGACTAATACCCTCAACTACTCTACTATCAACAAGTTGTTGCCAACACCGCAGACTTTCTACCAAGAACAGGCGGAATAGGCAGCCAATTAATCCGTTCCACTTGACAAGCTCTCAACGGCATTTCAAACGCGTCCACACACCAGAACAAAGCCCGATCGGCACCCCTGCGACGGGCATCCCCGTTTACGTAAGCCAAAGAAAGAAGAAAAAGTACGAAAAGCCGATCACCGCCAGAGGGAGCGGCGGCGGCGGCAGCAGCCTTACCTCCTTGCCTGCGATCGGCGGCCTCGTCGATGTTTATCACCAGGAGCGGAAAGACCCCGGACAGCCCGATGACCGCGCTGCCGAGCAGCGAGAACAGCCAGGGCTGGTACTCGAAGTACTCCGCCAGCACCTCCCAGGGCGTCCAGAGCTCGTCGGCCGTCCACTCGTGCTGGAAGAAGCCCGGCTTCGTGCAGTTGCTCAGACATCCGCCGGCCGACGCCATACTTTCGGCCTGAAAATTTATACGTCTATCTCTTCCCGGTGCCTCTATCTCTGGGTGTATCGGCTCGTTGTTGATGCGCTCTCCGCTCGTCGCGCGGACCGACGATAACAGCACTCTCCTCCTCCTCCTCCCGTCGATCGGCTCGGCGATTCACCTTCCTCTTTTCTTATTAAAGATTAGCCAGGCCTTTGTTCTAATCTCTCGGCGTGTCGACTTATCGAGCGAAAATCGATTTCGTGAAAAAAAAAAATCCTCTTATCGTCGGGGCTGCCGTTCCTTAGCTTCTCCGTCTCCGTCTACCTCCGGTGCAGCGACTCCCGGCTCTCCCCGACGGTGACGACCTCGTTGACGACGTCAGGCCTCGAGTGCGCGACCAGCATCGAGCCTCTCATTCATGGGGATCATCCAGCGCGCGATTCCCCAGCTGCGGTGTGCAGATCCGTCGATCCGAAAATTCGAAAATAGAACGTCGCTGGAGGAACGTCAGCTGTGCCTCTCCTGTCTCTCGTTCCCTTTATCACGTGTATTCTTAGGCGCAGGTCGGCGGGGTAGCAGAAACTTGCCCCGCGCCCGGAAATTCCTCGACGCGAACTGACAGGGGGAGCCTCTCTGGACGGACACGTGCGTCGTGTGTGCGCGGAGTCGAGGTGCTGTGTGCGGCGACTCTTTCGACGACCGACTAGCCTACACTGAGGACTGAGTACGGACGTCCGAAGTTCAAGCCGTCGGCGACGCCGAGGAGAGGCGAATCGTACACAAAGCACACGCCTCGCTTATTATTTCATCCCGCCGGCGCTGCTGCCGCTGGCCAGCCTGAGCCCCGATGATCCTCCTCCTCCGCCGCCTCGTCTCGCCTTCATGCGCGACGACGATGGCACGAGAGAGAGAGAGAGAGAGAGAGAGAG
>JAWWEM010000044.1:1773935-1801435 GCA_035582935.1 Ormyrus thymus | reverse complement strand
GAGCGCGCCACAGTTCGTTCGGCGGATAGTTAGTGAATTAAATTTTTAGTTCAACTTTAATTTAACTTTTGCAAATAAAATTATGTTAAAGTAAAAACGTTAACGTAATTTTGAACGATTAAAAAATTGCAGCTCAAATTTAGTTTCTTTTACAAAAGTATTATACCCTTAAGGAAACTATTGTACAAAAGTTATTAAAATTGTTATTTAAAAAATTTGTTTTCGATAAAAAGGTATAATATTTTATGTGCTTTAATACTTTAAAAATATAAGAAATATTTTCTAAAAACGTTGCTTTTACGTTATTTTCTCTGCTACATTCGATGTAAATGAAACTGTAGAGCATCGCCGATATAGAAGATTTCTTTAATATATTTTTAGAAATTATGTCAGAAATTTCCAGAAAAATTTCTTTTGGTTTATTGCCTCTGTTATTTCATATAAACATAGAACATTATCAATGTAACTGATTCTCTAAATATATTGTTTTTAAGTTTTATTACAGAAATTTTATTTTCAACAGTGCAATAAAAACAATTTTCAATGGATATATTTATTAAATGATCAGTGTAACGAACGTACAAAATAATAATAAATTAGCTCGTTAAATTTTAAGCACTTTAACTCGTACCTCGTTACGTTGTTAAATACTTTGTATAAAGTAGATATATTTCTTCTTGAAATTTTCCAATAATAATTATGTAGTAATAGTAAAAACTTGCATTCAACGCCTACATAATTCAATTTTAAGGCCCTGTGAATGTATAGAATAAAGTAAATATGAAGTACATTTCTTTATTTGTTCCTATTTCGAATTAATACACATCTGTACTAACCAATGTAGAATCTTGTGCATATTGTCATGCGTATTCCTTCACCTATCTATTACTTATATAAAGCCTAATTCCACTGCAACGATCGGCGTGCATAAAAGAATATGAAATTCCGAATTGCAGTTTTCAGTGTGTGAAGAAGAATAGAAAGCCTTTTGAAAAAATTTTAATTTACTGTGTCAATAAGTAATTCTCGTATCATTTTATTTTGCATTTGTTGTTTAATACGCGGTTCATGCACTATTGAACGAAACACTGTAATCAGGGAATTTGTGGATTTATTTTGAAATTGATCAAATAGATAGAGACTAATATCTTATCAAATTTTTAATTTATCAAGTGTACATTCTGTATCATTTGTAGTCCACTGAAATGTTATCTCTTAATTAGCTTGACTTAATAACAGTACAAATGATTCGTTTACAATAAAGTCGATGATTTTAATAAAACTGTCGATTATCGATGTAATGTATTTTTACTTTGAGATTCAGATATTCATTAAAAAAATTTCATAACATGTTTCATAATTTTTTGTTATATTTTTTAAATAAAATTTATTAATAATGTTACACTAAGTAAATTTTTCTTAGGCAATAGGAGCGAGGATTGGAATCGTAAGAAATGTTGACGTACTTTCTACACGTAGAAAAATGTTGAAGTAAAAATTCCTATAATTTTTATTAAAAATTGCTATATTTTTTATACCAACCTGGAGACAAACTTTGACTATATTAAATTTTAGTATACAGTATACGAAATTTCAGATTATCAAATTTTACTATACAGTGTATCAAATTTTACTATACGGTATATCAAATATTACTACGACACATATTAAATTTTATGCATATTCATTTTCATAAAAATTGTTTTTGTTGTTCTAATTTTAGTCCTTGCTGATAAATTCAACTTTATTTTGTAATTGTATTCTTCAGTAATTATTTAGTCATGTTTCATTTGCTAAATTACGCTAATTATTTATTTTACAAATATATATATATATCACGCATGTTTAACAATTATTATTATCACAGTTTAACAATTATTATTATCACAGTTTAACAATTATTATTATCGCAGTTTAACAATTATATTATCGCAGAAAAAAATTGTTTCCCCAAATAGGAATCGAACCTAGACTTCCGCATTATGAGGCAAACGGTCTAACCATTACACTACACAATGCTTATAACCGAAAAAATTTGACTATAATTTCAGTTATATCCTTTTACAGCTTGTTCTTAAAAATTAATGTAATTACATTAAAATAAGCATTGAAATTGTCGCGAATGTTCATTACGCCTACATGAATAGTACCTTGAATTTTAATGTAACATGTATGAACTTTCATACATTAGACACGTTAATTAGTGGTCCCAGTAGTCCTTACGTTGTATTCATAATATTTGGTAACTTATCTGCATGTAATTGGCAAAAACTTACTTAAATTTTACTGTATATCGAAATGTATCCGAACGTATATTTTATTGTAAATTTTTACTACATTATATAGCACTTCTTGATACAGAATTTATTTAAATTTTACTAAACTGTATACCAAAATTTACCCGAATGTATGTCATTGTTTATTTGTATAATTTTTACTATATTATATGGCATATTTTTATGCATTGTGCATTAAATATTCATACAAGTATATTAAATTTGCTGCATAAATCAAGTTTGTCTTCCGATTCATAAAAAATATAGCAATTTTAACTTAAAAATTTTTCTCGGTGTACCGTTTGTTCTACTTTAAAAATATCAATATATTAAATGATTGAGAGAATGCTTTCATCTCCAATACTGCGAATGACTAATATGTATCAGCAACAAAATGGAGGATGCAGTTACGGCTGGAAATTTTGTGAAGAATTCTTAATCTGAATTAAGTGCATAGATATTTGAATTTAAAGTCAATACACTATTTTGTAAAAAGTTGCTTTTTAAGTGCAATTATTTAAATAAGATACCCACATTTGTACTAATAAATTTAGTAATAAGTATACTAATAATCACAGTAATCAGTTTCATATAAAACTAGATGTAAAATGACATCACAGAATAGGAAAAACAAAATATG
Source organism: Ormyrus thymus (assembly GCA_035582935.1). NCBI lineage: Eukaryota > Metazoa > Arthropoda > Insecta > Hymenoptera > Ormyridae > Ormyrus > Ormyrus thymus. The sequence goes on along the minus strand of JAWWEM010000044.1, from coordinate 1,798,519 downwards.
ATTTTCTATCTTTGAATTTGTATTTTTTCAAAACATTGCACTGATTAAATTGGTAAGAGTTTTTAACAGTTTTAAAAACGTTGTTTTATCTAAGCTTTCATGTTGGGTAAAAACTGAATTCCCATCATTTTCTTTCTAATATTGCCATTTCTTATACTGATACAATTCTGAGAAAATGCAGCTGCACGAGGAAAATCTTACTTTATCTGCGGTCACATGATTTATATATACATGAGCAATTGAATATGCAGCTGCGCAATTAATAATATTCATAAAATTCGTTGGCAGACCTGAACTATTAATTTTTTTTCATTAAAGAAAACTTGTTAAATTTGTGCAGAATTTTAAAAGACGTTGTTGACCATCACACTACGTTCCATAAATTATTTTGATTCTGATATATTTCGTTTAAAGTTTCGCGCATTATTAATTAAAACAAAGAAGTTTAATAAATATTAATAAATTTATCGATTCGTTACAAACAAAATGTAATCAATTACAGTAAACTTTTTAAATATTTCTACAAGATAGCTACCGCGCACGCTCTAATTTTTACAGTTTCATGTTAATCACGATAATAAACATAACGATTCATAATTAAAAAGTTACAAGTGGCTTCACGTTAGTTGCTACGCTGCAGCTGCATGCTTTCGCGGAGGCTAAAAAAGCTTACGACTGCGAAACTCGCGACTGCTGTAACTGTTACGTTGCATTCGCAATTGCATTTTTTGCACTGGCTAATCTGCCAAATTTTAATATTTGCGTATTAAATAAATAAAAGTTTTACTTTTCTGAAATTTATCTTACTTGCACATTCTGCAAAATAATATTCTGTAAATTATGGCAGTTGAGTTTTTAAACAAAAGTAAGGTACAAAGAAATGTTCAAAAATGAAAAGGCGTTTGCAAAAGATACTCAACGTAAACTAAAGAATGCGATAAATAAACATTTATTTAACGTTCTTAAAAACGGTCTACTAAAAATATCTGTTACTTAATTGATTATGACTTCGCATTTCCCCGTAAAATTCCCAATCCAAAGCGACAGCAAGCAGCAATAACATCCAATTAAATTCGACTCGCTCGCCGAGAGCCAAACCGAAGCCCGTCCGCTTAAAATCGCTCGGAAATCCGAGCGCCAGGCATCTCTCGCGAACAAGTCGGGGCCAGCTGTTCTGGCATACAATGTAGAGCGTTAAACGACGCGCCGACGAAAAAGAACGCCTGCCCGCGCGCGCAAAAAAAAAAGAAGCGGAATAAAAACAAGCAGTCGCACTCCGGCCGATCGAGTCTCCATCTCTGCGAAGCCGCGCGAACGAGGCTCTCCTCCATCCACCCGCCGCGGTGAAACAGCGCGTTACACAACGTTTAATTAATCGAGTTAGCGCGTGGACACTTGCCAATTCAGAAGTCCCCGCGCGTGCCTTGGTACGATATCACGGACAAGCCCGACAGAGAGAGAGAGAGAGAGAGAGAGAGAGAGGGGCAGGTTCCGCTTTTTTGCCATTCGACTCGGTCCCTTTGATCCGCCTGCTGCCTGGTGTCGGTATACCGCGAGAGCTTTTTTTCGAAGGTGGAACGAGGAAGAGATCAGCGGGAAAAGTGCGCGGTGCCCCTTCGATGCGAATTAGACGTAAGGTAAATTTTGAAAGGCTGCTACATTGATCCCCCCCCCTCCAAGGTTTTGTCGTACTAGATTTGACCTCTTCGTTGTTTGATTGTTTGTAGAAGATTCTTTGAAGTAATTTGTGCTAATCCCGATTGACGTTTATCCTCCGTGTACTTGGTTGTGGCCCCGTCCAGTGTTCGCAAAATTGCCAATAAATTCCTGAGTTTGACAGGGAGAAATGTTACCTTGCGCAGAGGTCTTCAATTAGATTTCGTATGAATTGTTTGTAATCAGTAAATTTTATGTGGAAATTGAAAGTAACGATGTAGCGTGAAATTCCTTCGCCGGAAAAGTGCGCGTGAACCGACGTAATGTTGTAAATGTCATCAAACTTTTACTTCAATAAAAGTGTCGTATTGTATTTAACGAGTCTATTGATTATCACCTTTACTTCATTTATTTCATTTTAGTGCGTTAAATTTATTTTTTATGTATAGCGTAATGAAATGTGACAGATATTGTGCCACTTATTTTCAAGCTCTGTTTTAGGTTTTTTTTTTATTTGTGATTTTTATTACCGGTTTAGTATTACTATTTATAATATATTTATATTACCTATAAAATTCTGTCCATATTACAGTCATCTTAAAAAGAAATGTTTAAATTTGTGAGCAAAGTCGAGGTTTTTTTAAATATAAAAATTACATTTGAAATATCTATGTTAAAAGCTGTAGTGTTTCTAAGGATATGTTCAACAGTTTGCAAAGCCAAATTGTAAAACCATCTTTGATTATGCAATTACAACTTTTTACTTATCAATTTTGCAGTTTGTCAACAAATTTATTGACAAAAAGAGAATTACATAATTGCCGGAAACTAAAAACATGCAGATAATTTTGAATTGTAACACGACCAATGTATTTTAAGGAATAGATAAGAAAATTGGGTTTGCCGATTAATTTCTTAAGAGTAAATAAGTTCTATTTTAAGTTGTTATTCTTTATATTTTACTCACATTAATTTATTTTTATTATAAACTTTTCATAAATGAATAGTGCTTGATTATCGAAAGTAAAATAAACGATTAAACAAAAATAAATTTGTTTCTGAGCAATATAAAAAACCTCTGAATGATTTGTTGGATCATTTGTCATAAATGTTTAAGTGTATTTAAAATTAATCTTTCAACTATGTCTTAACAAATTAAAATACACTCTTTCCGATTAACCATATAATTTACATCCTTGTAGAGTAAATGCAGGTTGGTAAGATATAAAAAAATATGTATATTTCATGCTGTTTAATTGTATTTTTATATTGTGATTTACAGGTAGAATAATTGTGCCCAAGTAAAGAAATTCAGAATTTGATTAATTCCTGCACCTCGTATTAAATGTGACTGACACGTATAATTTAAAATAGGTCGCGTTGCAGACTGCCTGGCTCCAACACCCTCTTAATTGAATTTCTACCTTTATAAAACCTTTATCCAAATGGACGGCCGCTTTACCAACCTGATTGAATTCTGCTTGTACATTAAGTAGGTATTTAAATCTAAAGCCATTTAAGTAGTTTCATCCGTCATAAAAGTAAATTAAATTCGCAGTAAAAGAGTGAAAAAGTAACTGCCCCAATCTGTAATTGTCAATTTGACTTTTTTTAATTTTAAATCTATCATTATTTTAAGTTAAAAAATAACAATAAAAATTGTTATTCTTTAATACCACTATATTATTTAAAAGTTCAGAGCAAAAAATTGTGAGTTGACTTATTCAAGCTTAAATTACTTATCTTATCAATTTTTACGACGTTAGAGTTATCAAAAGCAATATTTTAAAATTACGGTATAAAATATGGCAATTCACATAAAACGAGTTTTGCGAAGCGATAAGCAGAGTCAAAAGATGATTTCTCAAAATATTTTCCATTGAATTTTTGCAAAGAATTTATCAAAATTTTTCGTTGGAAAATTTCAAAAAAGGTATTGTATATTATTTGTTTAAAGATCTTTTACCACTAATAACTTATTTAATTTAGTCCGTAAGTCTGTCTCAATCATCGCAGGAAATTGTTTTATTTGGTTTAACCGATTCACACGAGCAGTGTACATAACTTACAGTTTGTTTGCGGACATTACATCACAACAAAATAATTCATTTAAAAATAGCACTATGACAAAAGGCGAGAGAATCTTTCCTACAGAAGCTTCACAAAACACGCAAAAGCTCCGCGCGCACTCTAAACATCAGCGAGAAACAATACGACTCTCTCCAGAACACCAAAGTACGAATCTGCCGTAAAGTTCCCTCGCAAAAATAGCAACCGCCGCGAGAAGGTAAGGAGGAGGCCATTGTACGGCAAGCCGCGAAACGCCGCCATGCCGTGTTTGTGAAATTTAACAGAGCGAACTGTGCAGTGACCGCTCGAGCCGATACTCGCGTGTCGGCCCCTCGAAGAAGACGAAGCGAAGTCAGTCCGAGCGCTAAGCTGAATCCGCCCCCGCAGGCGGCGATTCTCTCTCTCTCTCTCTCGCTCTCTCTCTCTCTCTCTTTCTTGCGGACGTCGCGCGTCTGCAAGCTCTCTCCAGAACGTCTATTTCGGGAGCCGCTCGAGCGCGGAGAATGTTACGCGCTTATGTTTCCGCGGGATTTTTCTAGCCCCGAAGCAGAAAACCAATGCCAGTCACGGAGCCGAGCCGAGATCGAGCACTTCGACTCGGTTTTTTTTTTTTTTTATTTTTTCTGCACCCGGATATCAGTTGCAATAAACGGAAGGCAGCATGATGATGACCGAGTAGGCCAACGGCTTGTAGCCCCTTTTCTGTTACTTAACTCTTGTGCTTTGTCCCGGAGTTTTTGCTAAGGCAAAACTCGAGGATTCCCGTTGGTGCGCGTGTACATACGGCCTGCGTGCAGTCTTCGTAAAACGAGATGGACTGAGGACTCTGCTTGTGTGTGAGGGGGAAGCCTTCTGAAAAAAAAAAAGAAAAATAGATCTACGCGTTACGTGTGTGTGTATGTGTGTGTGTGTGTTGTTGACGAAATACGGGAGAGAAAATATTGTGCGAACGGACGCCGCGCCTCGGTGAAGAAGTCGAATTTGAGCGTAAATACAAATAAAAAAAAGGCCGAGAGGGAGAGCGAGAGAGAAAGGGAGCTTCTAAAAACAACTTTTTCTTCATCTCAACATTCTTTGCGTTCTGTTAACCACTGACTACTGTACAAAACCGTGTGTGGGAGCATTGCTTTTTTTTTATCGCTGAAAACTTGTGTCTCCTTCCACTTTAATCAGACTTTTAACGAAAGCTTGCTAAATATATCATAAATTAAGAATTGAACGCCACGGTCTTCTGCCGGGGAAAATAAACTCACCAAAGTTCTCTAATTGTTGCACGACGTTAATCTCGCGGCTCGTCGATCAACGGCCCGCTCTCGATCGTCATGGATACCCGCAGAATGTCCAATTGGAACGTACTGAGCGTCGAAGCTGCTCTGCAACAACTCAATTGCCCGCAGGACGGAGAGGTGGAGAAAGTTATCAGGAAATCGAATACGGTGAGTGCATTATCCCATCCCCCCCCCCCTCCCTCGGCTGGGAGTATTTCCATTGAGGGGTTAAATTTTTTTTTCTGCGCCGAGCGCGGGCGGGAGAAAGGAGCTTTCCGATCTCGAATGCAGTCGTTTCGGTAAGGGAATTTCTCGTTTTACTTATTTCGACTTTATTGCATTATTCAGCGAGGCAGCTTTTACTTGTCGTTGAAATTGAAAGCTGAAAGGGGACGGGATTCATTTTATTTGAGGAGAGTATCTTGATTTGGAAAAATTATTGGGACATTTCTGCGTAAGTGGGCATAATGAATCGCGACGAGAATAAAATATTTAACCAATATATGTTGACTATTGACTTATTGCCGATTGAAAGCCTTCAAATTTGCTTTTACCACTTTCAATATGTGACTCAACAACCATTGGATTAAAAATAGCCTTGAGTTCCTACCTGAAAGCTGAAAATGATATTTTTAGAATTCGTTGATTAAAATCAAAATTGAATAATAATTAAAGCTTTAGTTTAATTATAGTTTTGCAATATATATTATTTTAATTTGCAAAACAGTGATAAGAATTTTTTTTTTTAAATATGTAATAGTTATATTTGCCTGTTGTGAATATTTTTATTTAATTTTAAAAATTAAATTACATTGAAAAAGGGTAATAACTTTATAACTGTAGCCATTAATATAATATTATTACTTAGAAAGTTTCTTACTTTGGGATTTTGTCTAGGTACATTTAGGTTATCAATACAAGTAACCGGCTTAGAGTTTATTCAACGTTTATAAATACTTCTGATCTATTTTAATGTTAAAATCATTGTAGATACAATCTTTTAGATTCAATAACTGCACAGAGTAGTCAAATGAGATTCAGCTTTTAAAGAAATATTACGAATTAAATTTATTGAAAAAACTCTGGTCGGCTAATTTAGCACAATTAAAAAGAATGAAAATATATTTACATAATTACTCTGTAGCTTCAATAAATTTTTTGAAGCCAGGAATTTAAATAAATTACATTGATTCAGATACAAACGAGAACGTATCTCTAAAGCTTTTCTTTAGTAATTAAACCTGCTTAAGTATTAAATTTAATTTCGCACATCGCACATCTTTCACCCTGTAACGTTTTTCATTTCAATTAATCGTCGAAGGCAATCGCCGTAATACAATAACCCAAATATCATCATCAACATTGATTAACGAGAAACAATTATTCCCCACCCGGTAAAATACCGCGAGTACCGAGAGCAAAAAAAAACAGCGCAAAAGCCCGATACCGAGAATAAAACAAATCGGGCGATTAGCCATCGCGTCGCCGAATCCCATTAATCCCGCCCGGGCCTGAGGCTTTAGTCGGCTTCCGAGCACGGCCGGCGACACTTGTTAATCTCGTCGCGACAAAGCGCGAAAATGTCGTTGGTTGCCGCCGTTTGGCAATGGGCAGCTTTGCCCCTCCCCCCCCCCCTGCCCCCCGCGCCGGTGCGCGGAGAAAGAGACGCGACGGCGTTAAGTCCACGGGGGCAAAAGGAAACTCGGGAAAATCGCCGAGAGCCGAGGATAGACGGACGGGCGAAGGGGGAAGGGGGTGGAGGGGGGGGACAATGCCGTCGCTGTTTTCCCTTTTGTTTCGCGCGGCGTGAAGATCCCCACGCTCTTTCGTCGGAGGGCATTTGTCGATAGACACAACGGTTCGGCCCATTCTGGCCGAATGCCTGCCTTTATTTATAACTAATTAAAGCCTGACTCAGCCCCTCTCTCTCTCTCTCTCTATCTCCCTCCCGACACGGGGGTAGACCCGCGAGGGATGGCGTCCTAACGCGGCTAGATACACTCCCAGGTAATCGGTCAAAGAGCGCGGACCTGCGGCGGCTGACGCTGCCGACGTTGCGTAATTCGCGCGCCGCGGGACTCTGGTCCGGAGGAGGATGAGCGTCTGGAATCAATTGAACGTCGAGCACGCGACCAGCGCGATCTCGCAGTACGATCTGCACGGCAGCCTGCGCAGGAAGAAGGCCACGGTATAATTCCCCCCTTCGTCCTTGGTCGTGTGCGAGAGGCTGCCGCGCTGCTTGTTTACCGGAGTTTTGGACCGGGGGCGGGGAGGAGGCGAGCGGGGCTTTGTCGGAGCTTGGATTTCGCTTACCGGCTCTGCGAGGAGCTTTTTGGAAGAGTTTGGAAGTGAGGATGCACGCGGTCTCGTTGTTCTTTGGAGAACAAGACTTTGATTCTTTGCTTGTGGAAAGAGCTTGCTGCGGTTGAACAGTTGTGGTGGTTATTTGAATGAAAGTGGCTTTGGAAAACTAGAAAGTTAAGTGACATGTTGACACACTGTAATAGTTTTATTTGTATCGTGACGCTGTCATGAGCTTTGCAATTGTGTTTTTTTTTTCAATACATCTGATGTTTGTAATTATTTATTTCTATACGGTTTGAGAATTTCATAAATTCTACGAAATTATTAAAACCATAAAACGCGTTTGATACATTTCTCGCAATAATAAGAAAACGAAAAACTCGCATTGGTTTAAATAACGTTTATTTTACCTCACGACCATTTAAAACGATTTCGAACGAAAATCAATTCTGTGTAATATAATTTCAAAGGCTTATTAATACTCGCAGAATGCCTGACGCAATGGTGCTGAATGTGCCTATTTTTGTTGAACGGACCACATGTTCTACCTTCAATTTTGAAAAAATTGATTTTACAGACTAGGCAATTATTTCTTATTTTTATAAATGTGTTGATATAAATAGATTTTATCGATAAATCCTTCAAATGTTATATGCATAATTTTTGGTCCAATTTTACGTTATATTAGATTAAAAGATTAACCAAATAAATGACCTATGTATTTAAAAAACTTTATACATCTTCTAGTAAGATTTTCTTTAAGCTTAAAACTCGTTCTAATTCTTTTAATAATGTTTAAATAAAAATTTTAATTTGTTCACGAGTAATTTAACATTTTACGGCAGAGATAAAATTAGCTTTAAAATTAAAATCTTATTCCAAACTCATTACAAATATATCTTGTAACAAAACAATACGTCAATTAGGTTTTTGATAACAACTGATTTTTGTAAAATGAATTTATTTTTGCAGCACTTTTGAATATTGATTCTTAAAAATTTATTGGCTTAATGCACTGATTATATGAATATGGCCGTGCAGCATACCGTGAGTAATTCGAAAAGTATCAAAGTAAATGTGCTTTTTTTTAACTAAAACGTAAATAATGCACTGCATTTCAATTGCATGTGGCGTATAATATTGTTTAAAAAATAGTAATAAAAATTTTGTAATAATAATAATATTTATTCAATTTTAAATTAAATAATGTATTAATAGGCATAATACAATTATGTTCCTTAATAAGATCAAAAAAATAACAAGATGTATCTCGACATTTGTTGCACCACTTGATTGATCACTGTAAAATATTGTAGCCTTTACCTTTGAAGTATTCTATTTTTAGAATTTCTTTACTTCCGACTCTTTATTAATGCTGTAAAGCAGAAAACGATTTAAATTATTTAACAGTTTTAGATTTAATTTTGGAGAATGAATCTAAATGTGTAATCTAAAATATTTTTTTTTTTTTCAAATTATCTAGAATTTTGAAATGCAGTGATATTTGTGTAAAGTTGTAAAAATAGTTATGTAGTATTACAATCTGACAAATTATTTTTCATAACGTTCATCATTTACCATAAACAGAAAAGAAAACTTTCAAGAAACTTTATGATTCTGTTAAATAATAAATTACACTGGAGTATAAAATAAAAAAATTTCATTTTCAACCTAATTCTCAATATAACATTTTATTAGTTTACTTTGAAGAAAAACATTAAAAATCAAATAGTTTAATATCTTCTTTTAAAATATAACTGACCAAGTAGCTATAAAATTCCGCAGTATGTATACTGCAATTGTTTAGTCTGCGCGTCGCATGTTCAATTTATATATCAATCATAAATAATTACTTTAATAAATATATCAAATATAATATACGACAGTCTAAAATACACGGTAAATTTCGAATTTTTTTTCTTTTTGAAAGAATCAGTTTCATGAAGACATTAGGTTTCCATATTAACTCATTGTAATTTGAGTAATTGTAGAAAGTTAAGATTATTCACTCGGAATCCCCTGCATGAAGATTAACTACATTTAATAAATTATACTCTCAAAACTCGGCCAAACATTAGTCTGGCACTCAGCACTTTTTGGCAGCGCCTTATGGAATTCATCGAATAATACCGATCCATTGTTCGTACAAAATTCTGCATTCTTTTGCATTAATTACTTATTTATTACAAGGTTAATTGCCGGAATCGATTAAGCATTACTAACCGGAAACTGCTGTTATTAATTTAATAAACTGTTTGTTACGAATCAGAAATTTTTAACATCTCGACATCGACATCTCTTTCTAAAAAAAATAATTAAACTCAATTGGCGTTAATTGTTGCTGCCGCAAACCTCTCTGCTTATGGAATAACCACGAATTCACGGCCGGTCCAGATGGACGCGCTGCACCGGTGCAAGTTTAAATTTAAGCCTGCACCGAGTCTCGCAGGGTATATTTAGTCTAGCTGCGCATGCGCGATCAGATCAAACACCGATGAATACCGTGGGCTTCGCTTCGAAATTCGCGACAGCAGTATACAAAACTTCAGTCCAGAATTGTTTCACAAATCATAAAAATTCACAGCGCGAGTCCGCCGGGCACGTCCAACTGGCAGTTGCGTAAGAGAGGGCCAGCGCTTTTTTCTTTTCGTGATTGTGCGCGACGGGGGGCAGTCGCTCGTCCTCGAAATAAGCGATTTCCGTGAAAATTGTGAAAAATGGAGGGTCTGGACGTTTGGGGTCAGATCGCGGTCGAGACGTCGCAAATGTACGTCAGCGAGGGCGGTGTCGTGAAAAGTCGATTTGCGAGCACCGTAAGTCCCACCATTGTCCCACCGATCGATCAATCACAGATATCGTGCCATAATACACCAGGCCATTACGTGCATCGAGTCGCTCGAGGATCCGCGATTTTCTCCTGGTAATTGTTTGTACTTTTTTGCAGACTATAGAAAAACTGCCGGACAAGGTTATCCTGAATGCATTCAGCTATCTTTCCCACCGTGAAATATGCCGAATGGCGAGGGTCTGCAAACGATGGCGTCAGATTGCTTATGATACAAAGCTGTGGTCGCACGTTTCCCTGAGGCCAGAAATCAGTGGTCTTCACGTCGGTTCTCTCGAAAGCCTTCTGCAGCTGATTAGGTAAGTTGAAATTCTCTGTTATTTGCTGCGCGATGCATTGAAAATCGAATTCAAATTTTTTATAATTTTATATTTACACTGATGTCTGATTTAATCTATAATGATAATTAGAAAAAAGAATGTTTTTCTATCGCATTGCAGTCCTGGTAGAAAATTAACAAGTTGGGCTGGTTAACGTGTATTTTAAATGGAGCGCTTTTTAGCTACATTGATGTCTAAATTAAATAAAAGCAATTGGAAAATCATTTTAAAAGATAAAATATCATTACACTGAAATATTCATGAACAAACATATTTAATCATTTGATAATGTCAAAAAATAATAGCAATTTGTCGTTTTCAACCAGAAAACAAGCTAAGAATTGACTAAAAAACTGCTCAACGTTTCTACCAGGGAGTCGTTGATAAAACGACTCCTCCATTAAAATCATTCCCCTACCCCAAATCGCCTCTGAAACGAGACGAGCGACTCGCACAAGCCGACAAACAATATTCTGTCATTACCGCAGCGTGCGATTCGGTCCCTCCCTGCGCTACATCGAGCTGCCAATCGAACTGATCACCCACACGGTCCTCCACGAGCTCTCGAACAAGTCTCCGAACCTCACGCACATGCTCCTCGACTTCTCCACGGCCATGCAGCTCCATGACTTCTCCGAGATGCAGGCCTTCCCCACCAAGCTCAAGTACATGTGCATCTGCCTGTCGGAGGTCATCTTCATGGAGGGCTTCATGCGGAAGATCTACAACTTTATCAACGGCCTCGAGATACTCCACCTCATAGGTTCGTTGAGACTTGGCGAGATCGGCGAGCGGAGAAAAGAACTTGTTTGAAATTAGAAATTTAAAAGCGTAGCTTCGTCTTTTCTTCTGTGCGCTTCGAATGAATCGGTAAAAGCATTTGGTTGAACGTCAATCGCGCGACAGACGCGCGAATCTACGAGCCTGTAAATACGTCGAGGTGCAGCAGAAAACTTATTCAAGTGCGACAGAAAAGAAGTAGTAAGCGAAACGAGTGAACTTAAATTTTCTAATTTCAAATAATTTTTTTTCTCAGTTTTAATCGACTCGCGATGATTGGCGAGAGGCATTGACTCGACGCGCTTTCAGGAACTTACGAGAAGGTCGAGGAGGAAGAGGAGGAGATCTACGAGGTAATAAACGTCCACAAGCTGAAGTCGGCGACGCCTAATCTCAGGGTAATCAACCTCTATGGGATAAATTTCGTCGACGATTCGCACATCGATGCGTTCTCGTCGAATTGCATACAGCTCGAGTGCCTGGCGGTCAACTTCTGCGCAAAAGTTACGGGATCGACTATGAAGACTTTGTTCCAGCGAAGCAGAAGATTAAAGTGCCTGTTGATGCAGGGAACCAGTAAGATTTTCAATTTTCACGCGAAATTAAGTCTCGACGATTATACGTTACGTTCAAAGTGTTTAGATATTAATGCTGTGCTTTGCGGGAACGAATACAAAAAATCCAATAAGCCAATGACAACAATACTCCCACTTTAATTAAAACTAGTTCTGAAACCTCACCCGAACGTTTTCTGTTAAAAATAAGATCGTATTTATATTAATTTATTAACTAAAAATCCTGTAAATTGTCGAAAATTGAAAGACGCGACGTCATTACGGGAAGCACTTTAATTTAACAGAGAATTTTCAATTTTTATAATTAATTGGCCCCGTTCGAAAATGCAAGACGAATCACCAAACGAAATACGTAAACAGCACTAAAGCCTCGAGCCCCCATTAATCGACGTCGCTTCCAGACCTCCACAGCGAGCACGTGATGCAAGTCGAGTGGGAGAAGTCCAGCATCCAGGAGCTGGACGTGACGGGGACGGACCTCTCGACCGAGTGCCTGATCGACATGCTCAGCAGGATCCCGGGCATGCGCTTCCTCAGCGCCGGCCAGCTGAACGGCTTCAACGACAGCGTGCTGAAGGCCTGGATGGAGATGGGCAATCCCCGCAACCTCATAGCCCTCGACCTCGACAGCTCGGACAATCTCACGGACGACGCGCTGCACAAGTTCCTGTCGCGGCACGGCCATCAGCTCTGGGGCCTCGCGCTCTCGGGCATGCCGCACATCACCGATCAGCTGTGGCAGAGCGTGCTGCCCATCTTGACTAATGCGAAGTACGAGTTTTCTCTCTTTCTTTTACCTCTCGGCTAAGAAGCTTGAGGACGATATTTTTGACGGTTTTTAACCTAGAACTGGCTAAGTTGTTTTATGAAATACGGCCACCTTTTTCTTTATTCTTCAATTATTCAAAAGGGGCATATTATATCATAGATGGTTTGTTAGAGTGAGAAAAATACATATTGAGAGGGAGGACTTAAACAATTTGTTAAACAATTGCATTAAACATTTTGTTGCGTATTTTATTAGTTTTTAATTGTTAATTTAAATACTGTATTGCGTTGTTAATTTGAATACTGTATCAATTATATTTTACTTAAATATAGAGTAAATTTGTTTTTTTATTGAATAATGTTTTTAAAAAGTTTTTTGAAGACTGAAAAAATGAATAAGTTTAACGTGATGATTTTAAAGGTTTCTTGAACTTTTTATCACAAATTCTATTGTGGCTCCCTCGTTCTCGTTGCAATGATTGATAAAAACTTCAATTTGTTAAAGGATCCTAGTCATGGGAACGCAAGAAAGGCTCGGCGTGAACATTCACGTCGATCAGCTAATGGATGGAATAGCGAACAATTGCCCCAATCTGGAACGCTTAGAATTACGCTGGGATCCGGAAAATTTGCGATTCTCTGACAAAAGCCAGAAAGCCATTGACATCTTGAGAGTCAAGTGTATTAAACTCAGATGTTTAACACTCAGGTAAATGTAATTGCTTTTACTGACTTGTAGGTATACGCCTTTTCACTGTATTTCATTACCATCCAAGCCACTGATCTATACTTATCTTCATCATACAAATAACATATTCACAGCTACAAATTCTTTCAACAGCCTCTGACTATAATTTCATTCTAGCGACGGAAGGTATTACGAAATCGTGAAGGCGAACTTCGAGCGTGCCGACAGAACCACCGTCGTACGAACGTCCACTTGTTGCCGAGTATCGAATTACTACCTGCTTCAAAACTACAAGGATCTCGTCTTCAACTGATGACCAGCCCAGCAGCGACGAGTCGAGAAAAAAAAAACTCCGAACAAAGTATTGCTCCGCGGTATTTCTCTCTTTTGTATAAAGATTAAAGAAGAAGGCGACAGGTTTATTTTAGATATTGCAGTGTATTCGAGACACCCAGCATTGTGCGCGGTTACTCGGGGGGAGAGCGAGACAACTTATAAAAAGAAACTTTGCGCAACTATACGCGAGAGAGAGAGAGAGAGAGAGAAAGAGCGAGAGAGAGAGAGAGAGAGAGAGAGAGCGAGAGAGAGAGAGAGAGAGTAATAATGTGTGTCGACAGCCATTTGCGTGATTGTCAGAATCAAGCTACGTCTATTAGTTATCGAGAACAGTCGACGCGAGAGCGGCTTCCTCGTGCGCGTTTTATTTAAAAAAAAAAAGTCGGCGAGGAACGACTTGGCTGTCGATGAAAGGCGAAGAAGAAAAGCACCGCGTGCAAGGTCGACGTGATCGCCAGCTGAAGGAAGGTGGCTCGCTGAGTTATCACGCTGCCGTTTTGGTTTGCGCTTCTTTAATAATTAAACCGATATTGCGTATCGTTCTGATGAGGCATGGAGTTGTCGACGTTGCTCGCCGGTGCTTTAAAGTTCGACGGGGCGCGATTCTGTTTTTCGATAGGCGCGAGGCGAAGATTTATCTCGAAATCTCCATGGCTGGTTGTTAATAAGTCTTTGTAAAAAGTATCTCCAATAAAAAAAAAAAGATTATTTGTTTTCAATAACTGCTTGGATATCGAATTTATTGTCAATCATTGTTGTTCGTTGAATTGTGTCGACTTTAAGTTTTATGCGATTCAATAAAAAATCTTTATTTTGCACTGAGTTTTTATCTTTTCTTTCTACAGATTTTTGAGTTGCCGTGGAAAAAGAATACGATATTAGTTTACCTAAAAATATCTGTGTACATCTAACAAGAACATCATAAAAATGCACATAATTTTGTGTTCTCGTTATGATTGCTGTCATTTTTTAGCAGTTTATGTGATTTCATACAATTTAGTTCTGTAACGTCGTGACTTCTGTAATTCTAGAACGAGGAAGAGGGTAGGTAGTGTTTTATGCTGCGAAAGCATTATACTCCGATTTTCTTCAGTCTGCAATTTTATTAAAATTTGTACGAGACTTAATTTTAAAGTACTTGCTAAAATTTTTTTTAAATCTATCTGAACTTTTAAAATGCGTTTGCGAATTACGCAGGTAATATTTAACTTCATTTACCAATATAACAAAATTATCAGAAATGTTTTGAATTACTTCTGAAAAGTACCAGATAAACAGTCATGTTTATTTCAAAAGTTATATACATTTATCGTAGTTTAAAAAAATAGTATCAGTATTTTATGAGAAATGAAGATTGTGCAAAAAGGGAAACTGAAATAAATAAAAACAATTTTATTTCATTTGAGTCACTTTCGGGAAATACTGTCATAATCTTCAGACGGATTTATTTTGAGCGAATAAAAATTTGTCAATCAATGACTTCACAATGCTTCATTTAAATTCTCGAAACATTACTCAAATGGAATAAATTGAAATTTCCAGTGCCCTTTAGGAAATCTCACGAGTTTTTTAGCCATTTCACTAATTGTTGACCAAATGTAACCAACCTACAAGAAATTCGTCTAAAATTAGGCAAATAATAGTGAAAACTTTCATGTGAAAAAATTATTATTTTTCAGACTTCGTTTTTCTTGTTTTCTGCGAAATCATAAACATCCCTTAGAAACCATAAACACACGAAAACCCCGACCTAAATACGTAAAGTAGAAGGTAAAAAAACGATTTGTGGTAAGCAAGCTTACCGTCACGCCACAAACGGTTAAACTAACTTTTAAAACTCCTTATGTACAAATGCTATAATTTTTAAAATCTAATTGCCAAACATTCAATATTTCAGATCGAAAAAAGGCCGAGCGCGGCAGAGAAGAGCGAATCCCCAAGGCCAAGTGTTCGCCGCTCGACGGCGCGCTATCAGCAAATCGCCGGAGCGTGCGACAGCGATGGGGGCAAGACCGCGACAACGGTACCGGCAGTCGCCGCCCCCCCATAACAAGCCAAACAATTCCGCCGCCGAGTGAATGAATCAGCCCCTCTCTCTCGGAGCGCAGGCGCGTTCGCGCGCGATGTCCAGCCGGGCGGTCAGCGGGCGGCAACGCTTAGGCCCCCCCCGCGAATCGCCTTGGGCGCTAAAGGGAGAAATCGTCACGCGAGACGACGGCGGGCAGGCAGCGGGGCGCGATATCGATTGCCGCGATAATTTATTCACGTTCGCACGGCGGTCGATTCGCCGAGCGCAACTGCTGGCCGGACAGGTAGTCTGACCGAGTCTCGCGGCCGGAGCGCACAACGCGGAAGCTCGCGATCGCGAGCCATGGCCGATCCCGAGGACGAGCTCGCCGAGAAGCGGCTCAAGATTGTACTCGTCGGCGACTCCGGGGCTGGGAAAGTGAGTGGCTTTTGAGTAGCTTTTCTTGTTTTTGTTTTTCTTGTTTTTTTTTTTTTTTTTTTTTTTTATATAGTGAGTGCGTGGCACCGCGTGCGATCGATCGGATTTTAATTTAGTATGTACCGTTCGGTAAGGGGATGTATATTCGAAAGGTCAGTGAAATTTATCATGAATTTTCTAATGCTTAACCGACGGTGCTTAGAAAGGGGATGTTTAATTTTATTTATTTTTTTAAAAGGAACTATTTTTATATTGCTTGTTTGTTGTTGTATATTTGTGTTTGCATTCATTGTAAATGACTTATGAATGAGATCTGTATGTAACTATAATTGAAACAGCACTAAAGTAAAACTGTCATGTTCAATGTTCTAAATAAAAATCAAATCTAAAGTACTTTTTCAAAAGCCAGGAGAAAAGGAAGTAAAAAAAAGAATAAGTTTTGTTGCGTTTCTTATACGTCGAATATTCGTTTCATCTGAATTCTTTATAAATAACTTATCACAGTAAAGTCACTTTTGTAATGAAGTTTTATTATATTTTCGATTTATACTTTTTTCTATGAAAAAAAAGTAAAATCATTTTTAATAAAAAATGACTAGTAACCGAAACAAAAATGTACACTTTCGACACAGACTGGAGTGAAATTACATGCTATTTTTATCTTCGGACATATAAATGCAGATTTTAATCGTAGACCAGCATTGCGGTAAAATTTTGCAACGATGAGTTTTCACGGCAGTACACACCGACGGCGGGGATTGATTTTTTTCTGAAAAATGTCAGCCTGGGAATTTACAAAAATGTCAATCTGCACCTTTGGGACGTCAGCGGCCTGTCGCTTCGCAGCAACATGCTCGACAAGTACATTTACCAAGCTGACGTAAGATTTCACCTTAGTTATATGTTATAAATTTGTAATTCAGAGGTCTTCAGTAGTGTACAAATAATAATTTTTGAAAAATTGCAGATAATTATGTTAGTGTACGACGTTACGAACAGCTCTAGTTTTGATATTCTAGAAGAATGGATAGGCAAAATCCGAGAATTGAACTGGGAATTGCATTTTATGCCAATGTTGGCCATAATAGGGAATAAATGTGATATGGAACATCAGCGAACTGTAAAGAGAGAGCGATCTCATCGGTTTTCAGCTGAGAACGGGTTTCACTATCACGACATGTCAGCGAGAACTGGCGAATCGGTAAATTATTTAGTCTTTTATTACTGCTGACGCAATGTTGCTTTTATATTTTATTATTAAGTAAGACTTTTTTTTAAGCTTAATATAATTGTACAATATTAATCATCTAAATTTTTCAGTTAAGAATTGAATTAAAATTCAGATGTTACAGTAAAGACATTGCATTTACTTAAGTTGAAGAAATATTTGTCTTTAATGCATATCTACTATTAGTGTACTTGTCAACATAGTTTCAATTTAATTGTTAAAATAAATATTTTAATTAATTTTTTTCTATGTGCAATGAGTAATATAAATGGCAATTACAAATATTATTTTCTTATATGCATGTTTTTACGTTTTGAATTATCAAAAGAATTACATTAAATTAATTTATTAATTAAATATAAATCACTGTATGACTAGCTCTGCCACGAATTAGCTAAATTATTATTATCTCGAAATTTCCCTGAAGAGGATCCCAATGGGATTGAAACGTTGGGTGTTTTTTTTTTAAATAAATATAAATCGGTTGAATTGAAATAGGAGCTCGAATTAGAAAGGAAATTATAAGCCACGGGACGTATTTATTAATTATTTTCCTGGCCTATTAAGGTTGGAAATGTGCGATCGCTGAAGGTACTTACTCAAATAAGTTCGTTGACACTGTCTTGCTCACATCGCAAGATGTGAAACTGATTTTTGTAATAATGTGACTCTTAGATATACTTTGTATACTAGCCTGAAGAGGTACGAAAACCTAACGGACGAAACGTCGCAGTAAACTAAAATATTGCAAAAATAGTGTAAAACAAACGTTGTTTTTATTTTACACACCATTACCCTAAGCGATCACACATTTCCAACCTTAATCTAACTATGGAGAGTGAACCATCTCAATCTGATATTTTCCTGGCCATTTTCAATGCTGGAAATTCTACTAGGGAACTTTATACGTCAAATAAGTAAAATTAATTTTTTAATTTTATTTCCAGGTATCTCTTTGTATAGTCAATCTTGCGGCGAAAAGTCTAGGCGTTCGACTAACTAAGTCTGATCAAGATTTTCACAAACCTATTGTCACTGCTGAAATTGGTGATTCAGTTGATATGCCGATTATTCGAAATCGAAAAATCGTTAAAAGGCGACCAAACAAGAAACAAATAACAATTCATCATTTTTCAACGAATCTTCCTATGTCGAAATCAGCTGCATGTTCTTTGCAATAGATTTTTATTTAGAAAATATTTTATATAGAAACTTCTAATTGTACTTATAAAAAGAACTAATTTTTTTACAAATTGTTAAGGGTATCAAAGTGCAATTGTATTTATATTTCGTAACTGTTGTTTGTAAATGTAAAGCTTTTACATATATTTTATCTTACCGTCGGTCAACAACTTTTAGATAAAATTAAATAGAATATTGAATCAATATTTAAGATGTAAAAAGGTTTATAACATAATGTGCAAATAATGCTCAAAAAGTAAAAAAAATAATTCTTAAGAATAAGTAAGAAATATTATGAAGTAAAATGTGAATTTCTTAGCTATGAAATTCAATGTATGAGTTTAAGAAAAAATATGCATTTCATCTGTTGTGCCTTAATATTTGTGGATGTTTGAGCAAATGTGATTGTAAAGGTACAAAGGTTAACATAAATTAAGTAACGAAACATACACAACTTTTATAGTTTGATAAAAACAGGTTTAATATACGTACTTTTGTTTGATACATTTTAATATAGAGAACGGATAATAGCTAGTTTGGCATTAAATGGGAAGAAATCTTTTCGAGTTCGTTGATACAGTCTTACATAAATGTTACAATTAATTGTATAAAAATAACGAATGTGCCTGAATGTTTCTTAAAGTAATCAAGGATGTACATAAATAATTGTTTTGTTTTTATAATAAAAAAAGTTTTTAAATTAATTGATATTTTAAGACTTTTCTTAAAAAAAGGATTATTTTACAATTTTTTTATAAAATTCGCGTAACACTATAAAGTGTTTTAATTGACTTTATAAAATCAAAATGCTTTTTGCATGCTTGTTTATACTTATGCTTCGTTAAGAAACTCGTTTGAGTAAATATTTTTAAAATGACTTTTAAAAGCATCTATTCAATTATATTTTCACAAGTTTTAATATGCTTTACTAGCATTAAATAATATCAGTAACAATTGATTATCAAATACAGATGCTTGAATATGTACACGATTCATGAGCTCTAAATGTCTACAGTCTTTTACAATGAGCTTTTGCTACTGGACGGTGAAAAACTTTTATTTCCAAATGATTTACACTCCAACAAAATCTAAGCTCTACATATGCTCTATGCATCCTATACTTAGCCCTATTGAATAAATGTTATTCGTTATAAGTCTGGAGGCTTAGTTAGCGGTCTCCTAGGCCATGAATCTCTCTCCAGTATTTTTTCCTTAGCATTCCATAGCGCCATTATTTTATCGTTCAAAGGAAATAAAAATGTTTCCAACCATTCTTGAACAGTGTAATTAGAATAAATTCCGTCCATTGCGGTTCTCATGTCTTTCTCAATATAAATCAACTCCATTTTGAATCTATCTAAGTCAGCAACAGCTCTTTCAACATGACTTGGATTGGAAAAAGAATATTTGATATTGTATGGTTTCAACCATCCTTTGAATGTACTATCTTGTTCCATCCTTCCTATTTCTTGGCACAATGAATGAAGACGATGAGTTGCAGAGAATACGGAAACTCCAAAATAACCACATTTTGTCCATCCATATTGTGGTTCTGGAAGACTTAAAGTAATTGTACCATCACAGCTTAGAATATCCATGATTCGGCGGGGTACTTCGATAGGAAATACATTATAATCCGATGATTGCAAAACCATTAAATTGATAGCAAGTGAGGGCAGTGATGATGGTAATAATTCGCATAGAACGCTGAAGTGATCATATCGTTGCCAACCTGTAAGGATTACCCCTCGGAAATTTATACGCTTCGACTGACGAACAATAATTTCTAGCCAACGTTGATGGTTTTCCATATGATAGGAAATGTCTGTATAGTATCTGTCTGGCGCCGTTGCACCTTTAAAAGCTGTAGCTACCCAAACGGATTTCCAGACTCTTGCGTAATTTTCCCACAATTGATCAGTCAAAGAAGAACTTGGATCAGTTGTATATTTCCATACAACAGGTTCTACTAATTTATTTAAGCCTTTAGTGATTATCTCTTGTGGATCTATATCTCGAAATTCATCATCCCACATAAGAACGGTAAGATAGGGATGTTTTCGCTTAATGTAAGAAGCTATCACATGTACATGATTAAGAAATAATTGCCTTTTATTCCATTGATGTTTCACCATTGTTTCTAAGCATCTATTGCATTCTCCCAATTGATAAACTTCATCTGCTCCAATATGTAAGTATTTTAGATTAGGATGCATAGCAATAACTTGATCTATCATATTGTATAGAAGAGTTAAAGTTTTGTTATAAGTGGGACATATAACTTGCGGATAACGATAAACTTCGCGATATTCTATGTACTTTTTTAGCTTTAAAACGAATTCTAAATGCCCGAAAGTTTGGATTAATGGAATAACAATAAGATTATTTTCTTTGGCAATTTCTTGAATAGATGTCACTTCACTTTTAGTATAACAATTTTCTGCACTGACATCGGCAATATCGTCGCTAAAAGGAAACATGTCTTCATATTCAATAAGTATTCCAGTTGCTCCTAATTTTTTTAATAGTGGAAATAAATATTTGTAGTAACTTATTACTGGAGGAGCACCTTTTAGATCTAAATGTACAATTTTATGACCTTTATAAAGTGATTCACTTTCGTATGAATTTTTATCTACTTCATCTGCGTCTTCAGCTTTTAAATTACCCATTATTTGCACTTCTAATTTCTGTCTTCTCAACATATTTCTAGGATTTTCTGTAAGATAATCATTATCTGCTTTTCCGTGTGGTCGTAGCTTTGCCGATGAAATGTCTTCTACTTCACTACTTAGTATGTGGTATACAATGATTAATAAAGCGAAGACAATCATTAAGATGATTGTCATTGAGGTTCGGCCTTTTAGCCGCGTCATTTTAATCATTGATCACGTAACATTTTTTTCTTAAAAAGACGACATTACTTATTAAGCACGTAAAATGAAGTTTTTCTGCTACATTTTAAGTATTCATTGGCACTTTAATGATCCAATATATAAAGAAATGTCTACTAACACATATACTCTAGCACGGAAGCTTCTCTAAAGATTATTTATATATATTTTTCATTCGAATGGTAAAGTTTTGTACCTGTATCACAAAATTTTAAATAAAAAACTGATTTTCTGTTACCAATTTGTAGATATTTTTGTTAAATTTAAGCATTGCTTTACACAGTATTCCTTGCAAACTGTTGATAATCAATGCACTGCTCAGGTATGGTTAAGATGCAGTCATTGAATCGGAAAGTTTGTCCCATAGACACATAAGCTGAGCAAGAAGTTCAAACATGATGCTTTGGGTCAAGTTTTGCGTGGATCGTAGTAAAAGGGCATGTCTACAGATGGCGTATGAGGACACCACCTGTTATGAACTGACTTTAGGTCATTAGTCGAAAACCAATGTAGATAGGAATTTCGCTAGACTCCCGCGAGTACGTCTTAGATTAAAAATTATGTAGATGAAAACTCGGCGTCGAAACGATAAATTATTGTTTATTATGTAATAACAAGGGATAGGTAGGAAATTCAAAATGATAATTGATCATTTTTAAATTAAGATATTACCCTTGTTCTATTTGGATCAATGAACAACGGATAAATATTTAATTCTCGATTGTGCAATCGAGTAGATCCTTTTATTTAAATAAATTAAAATAGCAAAATGGTGTAGTCTATTCGGAATCTTATTAGAAATCATTGATTAACTGGTAATTAATCGGTAAAATACAGAATAATTAGTAAATCAGGCTGAATTCCAAAACGTTTTATTAATAACAAAACAAATTATAAATAATTAAGTTAAATAATAATAAAATTGATGTCTTTTGTCGTTTTGAACGAAAATATTGCTATTCGATTAAGAAAGAATTTGATAAAATATTTAAACAAATTTTGAAACTTAATAAACAGTTGATCAGATTTCATTTTAATTAAATAAATGAAGATTTAAATTTACTAAATTATTTAGTAAATACATAAAGTCACTATTTTTAGATGTAAAATAAACGTTTAGACAGATAAAATCAATCCGATTCCGGACTAGTTCAGATTGAATAAATAAAACATATTTATTAAGGAAAAACTAAAAATAATTGATTATTATTTTAATAAATCAATTGCGCAATAATAAAACTAGCAAAATACAATCATTAAAAACATGAGATTTAGTCAGGGCTCCCTCAGGGAAAGGTTTAAATGTTCTATTTAAACGATTTACATTTTATAACATTTAAATAACAAAGAACGGGACAGGATAATAAAATTAATTTCCGAGTTTCCGTATCAATTTCATATAGCGGGCGATAAGCTTAGTAAAACTTCCCTCGTCACGCATAAGATTCTGACTATCGATAATATTCACATTAACACTAAACAATATAGATGTCCGTCCCACTTGAGGGAAGAAGTTCAGCGCCAAGTGGAAGATCTAATAGAAAATGATATATTGTTGAGGAATCAGTCTCCGTATTCTCCTTTATGGATTGTCCCTAAGAAACCCGATTCTCAAGGGAACAAAAACTGGAGACTAGTCATTGACTTTATAGCATTGAACGAGAAAATTTCGCGTGGGAAACTAATCAAGAACAGGCTTTTAACTATTTTAAGCTGATTCTTTACACGGAACCTTTACTAAAATTTCCCGATTTTAAGGAACCATTTGTGGTAACAATGGACGCGTCAGATTTCACGTTGGGCGCGGTATTAAGTCAAGGACCGGTCGGAAGGAATTTTCCAGTTGCTTACACATCGAGGTCATTAAGCGGCGCTGAATTAAATTACAGTACTACCGAAAAAGAATTGTTGGCAATGGTCTACGCGGTAGCAAAATTCAAGCCTTATCTGTATGGTTGTAAATTCACTTTAGTAACTGATCACAGAGCTTTACTCTGGCTTTATAAGCTCAAGGACCCCACCACCATATAGACTCAATAGAAGATCAAGCTGAGCGAGTATGATTATGAGATAGTACATAAAGCTGGTAAAATTAATATGAATGCGGATGCACGCTCGAGGAATCCTGTACTTGATCCTCCCCTAGGGAACCTTGGTCCAGATGGATTTCTCCCCGAAATCGGGATTGAAAAGATATATCTTCTAAAAGGGGTCGATCAACTAACTCTGGAAGAAGTGCCTGAGAGCCCGGATTCCGCTTGCACCCTAACCCGACTGGACAATGGATTAAATGATGTGATGAGTGAAACAGATGCCAATGCGGCTGTCTCCACCGAGTCGGATCAGCCCGATGAGGTAGTGGTGCGTCATGAAGCTAAAAATCTTTCTGATGAGATGACTCAATAAAGCGGATGCTACACTCTTGAGTTACATTTATTTCAATCAACCTGCTCCTTGCGCTTCAGCGCTTGCTCGGACAAACGGACCATCATCGAGTTAAAAAATTCGAACCGGAGCTAAAAGGATAAGAGAAATGCCCATCTAGGCTCGTTTCTCACTCCACGACCATCTGGGTTATAACACATCCACATCGAGATAGATATTGCATAATATCGCGCCAATTTTTTAAAAAATGTGGAATAGTACTTTTCGACACTGGTGTGGAAGTTGATTATTTACCTCGTGAGACATTTTTCGCCCGAGCGAAGCGAGCCAGACGAAACCAGTATCGGGTTATATGTGGCATTTGCACCAATTTTACCAGGTCTTTATAAGATTTTATCGGACTTCTCCCATAGGGTAACTTATAACTTATCTTGAAACCATTTTAGTATTTTATTATAGCTTCTACAGCTATTATCTAAATTTTAAGTCTGAAAATTTCTTGATTGTTAAATATTCAAATTATTGTTAAATTTTTTAACCTTTATTAGAGAATCGACACTTCGACTTCAAAATTAGCATTTTTCTAATAACAGTTTTCGATAGATGTTTTCAATTTTTAAAAACTTTTTCTTAGTCCTTAGAGGGCCGGCATTTGTTACTGAAAATCAATATTTTATGAAGATATAATTCACATATATAAACCCTGCTAGAAAATTACCGAATACCGTCAGTTAAGCTATTAACGTTTAGCTAATTTCGTTAGTTAAAAATAAACTAAAATCTCTGAGCTGCCTACCGTTAAGAATCTGTTAATAAAAAGAGTGGGGATGATGTAGCAT
>JAWWEM010000044.1:1756560-1773835 GCA_035582935.1 Ormyrus thymus | reverse complement strand
TGTAGCATGTAGCATCGTGCGCAGTTCTGTAACGCGCAAGTTCCATGTAAACGCAGTCTAAAAAGCAACGGCGACGGTTAACCTATAAAAAGTAAAGAAATGAATTATGAAAGCAGCAAAAACTATAGACAAAACTTCAAGAAAAGAAAAATAGACCTTGTAGAAGAATTTAAAGATGAATTGGAAGATTGGAAAATACCAAAAATTGAAGAAGATAATAAATCAAATACGGAGAGTGAAAGTGAAGAATTAAGCAGTGATGGTAAAAATGACAGCAATGGATCAATGGTAACAACCAATGAAACAAATGTTGACATTAGGCCTGAAGTACAAAACAAAGTAATTAATGAACTAAAGAAGTGGATTGTTGAAAGTGAGATTGCACATGTGCATATGGACAAGTTGTTACAAATTTTAAAAAATAATTCAGTGTTACCTAGTCTACCTAAAAATTCAAAAACTCTGTTAAAGAGTAACAAGAAGTATACACCAACTAGTGAAAACATAGAAAAACCTTCAAATACAGGAAATCAGACTCCTTTAGCAACAACTAGTAAAAATATAGAATCTACGAATAATACAAGATTAACAGATAATTGCACATCAGACATAGATCCTCTAGTGGAGAGTAGTGAGTAGTAAATAGATTTTTTATGTTTACAATCTTCGAATAATTATTCAATTTAAAAATTTAATTAATTTTGATACGTCATTGTCTATTTTAGATGTACCTGTAAATATTTTAGATGTCTTATGTTCGGAGAAAAATGAGGGTACGCAGAATAACTTTGAACAAGTGACTGATCCTTTACTCAGCGATGTAACTGTAAATCAAAATGAGCACATTAATACAGATTTTCGTTCATTAATAACAGAATCCTCAAGTTTGGCAAGTAAGAAAGGCAATTTTAATAACTGCATTATAAAAGGGAATTTTTTTACTTAAAATTTATACGTTTATTTTAGGTAAAATTGAAAAGAAATTAATTTTGAAAGCTATACCAATAAGCAAATTGCAAAAGGTGCAATGCAATTCTAAAATGAAAAATTTTGAAACTACTGTTATATCTCAACTTGCTTCCATGGCTACTGATCTTGCTCATTTGAAAACCAGACAAGATGAAATATCAAATTTTTTATTAGATAAACAAATATTTAATTTTACTGATAGCAAAATTGAATTTGAAAAGAAGTATAATCTTAGATTGCCCATAAAAGACGTATCAATTTTTTTGAAATTTGATGAAGATTTATATTTAAACATTTTTCTAAGAAATGATGTTGTAAGTATCATTCTTTGAATAAAAACCTCTAAATTATTATATGATTAATTTTATTAACTAATTTTATTATTTTTAGTGCTGCCAGTTAAAGTCTTGTGTTGATAAAGATTATAGTATAACAAAATCTTTTGTCAAAATGTTAAAAGCATTTGTATCAAAAGAAGTGGCTACCAAATTTACAGCAGTAAGGAGATCTAGGGGACCAACAGAAAAGAACGAGCAATTGAAATTTAAAACTACAGAATTATTCCGCTGCATGAACGCAGTAATTATAGCAATAAGACAAAGAGCTGGTCTTCAGACCCCCGAGAAAGATATTGTCTCTGCGATAAGTGAAGTTATATGTAACGCGAAGAAATGGCACCAATAATGTAAATAAGTTAAATAAATTTTTTAATTTTAAAAATACTTGTACAGTACTAAAATACCTGTCTCTTTTATTATTATTTCTACTTCTGCTTACATTAACTATTTACCATCTATTACAGCAATATAAAATATTGCAATTGTTTAAATTAACCAAAAACTATTCATAATATTCCGTATAACAGTTGGTGGATTCGAAGACGCTACTCGGCGTACGATTAGATCGTAATTGGGATAATCGGCACCGAAAGGAGTCAGTGTGTCGATAGTTGAGTGCTTTTTTATGTATTTTCCGGATCAACCTGTTCTTCTGATGTTATTGGCTTAATTAAACCTATCGTTTACACAGCCGTCAACAAGTCTTTACGGATTTTAATGGAATCTATACCTGAAAGTGTAGTACGTACATTTAGTCACTTACCTTGGCGGGTTATTAGCTGTTTGATTCCTAAAAGTATGTTGTTTGTAGCGAGTTTTTAACTTAAAATTAGCGATTCATTGAGCCAAACTCCTTAATATGGTTTTTAATAAGCTAAGAACCCGTTAAACTTTCTACCAGAGAACTCCCAAAAAGACGTATTTATTTTTTTTAACTGATTTTTTATATAAAGTATTGTAAAGTATACTTATATATTTATAAATTTCTTAAAATTGAAAATCTGCAATTTAATTCATTTTTAAAATGCTTTTTAATATTAGTACAGAGAATGGGAAAAGTTGCTTATTAGCGATTTAAGAGCATCGCCTTTTATAGATCAATTTAAAAACATAATTATACTGTTATAATAACACTGTTATATAATTGAAATATATGTGTTAAATTTGCGAAAATTTTGTATATTAAAGACTTAATTGTAACTTATACTATTATTATTAATTACTATTATTGTATATGCGAAAGGGCTTATAGTTCGTATAAAAGAAAAAAATAAATAAATATAAAAAATTATGGTGATAGTAATTAATTTATAAAATTAAAATATATCTCTAAAGGCTCACTCAAAATCTGGCCCCCACTAGCGCGTCAAAAGAACAATCCTGTTGAAAAATCTGGCGTGAAGTTCATGCACATTGTGAACAATGTTTACGAGCATAATTCTTATGTCCATGAACAAGCCAATGCCAAAAATCTCATAAGATCTTATAAATGTTGATGCAAATAGAAAAAAAAGTCTTTATAAAGATTTGATAAAATTCTTACGAGAAAATCGTACAAAGTCCGATAAAATCTTACTCCGATCACAATCCAATAAAATCTTATTTATACTTCCGACCGTCTTAATGTTCAAATGATATATTAATTTCATCAGTTTATTGTTAATTTATAAATAATTGACGGTTACTGACGATATACCTTTTATACCTGATTCTGTAATTCAATTTATTTTGTAAAAGGATACGAACTATCGTTCATTTCAATAAAATAAAACTTCAATAAAATTTCAATAGAATAAAAATAAAACAAAATAATGTATATAAAGATTATTAATAATTTTTATTTTTGTAAATGCAATTCAATATTTATATTTTAAGAATTTTTTTGAAGGAAGAAATTTGGAAGGTATATATAAATCTTATCTAATAATAAATAAATAAATAATGATCAAGATTATCAAGATCAATTTTTAAATGTTGATTAACGCACACTTACTTTAAATGTTTGACGATTCTACGAGTGTATTAGGTATGCACATCATATGGTTACTTTGCCATTGTCGCGCTGTTGAGTGTTGATTGCTGAAAGCTAAACAGAAAAGAAGAGGTTAGGTTATTGCACTCTTAGAAAATATACACGTGTGTATGTTTCAGGAAAACAATTTAATTTCAATTAATATGAATAAAATTTTTTAAAATGAAAGAGCATACACCAACTGGTAATTTGCTGTGTTATTGGAGTAATTTAAAAGAGCATCCAAAATGCTGTCACGGTTTGTAAATTTGTTTTTAATTATTGATATCAAATTCTGTAAATTAACTCAAATTTATCAATTTAAATAAAAACTTTGAAATGTAGGACCAGCTATACTTTTTGGAAGGGACAACAATGGAGAAGTTACTAAGTTTTATGTTTGTTCAGCTTGTAGAGACAGAAAACTTTGTTCATTCTTTGTTGAATATGGGACAGAACAAACCAAACAACAAAAACAAATTTTGGAAAATGAAAGAAAGAAATTTGTGTCTACATATCCCCAGCAAAAACTTTTCATTCAATACAATCAATTAATGAGTGAAAATCCTGCTAAAAGAGCTTATTGCCATTCCTGTGAAAAACTATTTTCAATTTCAGAAAAGCAAAAACATAATGAACATGACGTTGTAAAGAATCTCTCAGATTATCAGATGACACATCCAACAGAACTTTTAAAACCCTTAGAAAATTCAAAAAAAGAGGCTCAATATCTATTTTCTAAAAAAGCTGTTACAGATATTGTTAATATACTAATTGATTTAAATGCAAAAAATGTGTTGTGCATTGGAGCACCAAGGATACATGAGTACATAACTCAAAATTTAGAGTTCAAAATGTCCAGTCTGTTACTGGACTTTGATGGAAGATTTGTGAGTTTAAATTACCTACAATTTTAATTGCTGCTTTAATTTCAATCATTAATCTGATGTTTATTTCTAGCACAACTTCTACGGACCATTAAATTATTGTTGGTACAATTTTTTTAATCATCATTTTTTCCAAGAAAATTCAGAAAATGTTTTTAAAGAGTTTCTTACTCAAAATAAAGGGAAAGATATGTATTTAGTATGTGACCCACCTTTTGGAGGTAGAGCAGAACCCATGTCACAAACAATTAAGACTATAAGTGATTTACATAAAAAACTAAACAAAATTAATGGTGATGATGATGAATTAAACATTTTTTTCATATTTCCATACTTTATGGAAGCTATTTTAAAAGAAAAGTCTAATCCTCCAAGTATTTCTGGAGGTTTAAAGGATTTAAAAATGACTGATTATAAAGTAGAATATGATAATCACCCACTATTTGTTTCAAAAGTCAATAATGAGCAGCAAGGTTCTCAAGTGAGAATATTTACAAATGTTCCTTTAAATTTAGTTAAATTACCAGAATCTGATGGTTATAAATATTGTAAAAGGTGCCAAAAATGGGTGGCTCCAGAAAACAAACATTGTAAAATGTGTAAAAGTTGTACTTCAAAAGATGGCAGACGTTATAAACATTGCAAATTGTGTAATCGTTGTGTTAAACCTACGTGGCTACATTGTAAAAAATGTGATCGATGCTCATTGTCAAAGCATAAATGTGGACAAAAACTTAATATTGGAAGATGTTTTAAATGTAATAGTTTGGGTAAGAATTTAAAATCAATACTAATGTACTTTTTTTATTTTAAGAAATTAAATAAATTTTGAAAATTTTTTAGGTCACACAGAAAAAGAATGTGAATCTGAAAAAGTATTAAAAACTAAAAAGACCAAAAAAAGGAAAAATAATACTGAAATTAACAATCCAGTGAAGAAACAAAAACTTGAATTTTCACAAAGCAATAAAGAGAAAATAAAAAAAAGTAAACTGCAAGACACAAACAATAATGGATTAAAATTAAAAAAAAAAGACAATACAATAATTAAAAAAACATCATCTGTTACAAAGCAAAATAAAAAAATTAAAAAAGTATGTAAAGCTTTAAAATCTTCAACTGTAATTACTGATAAAACAAATAGTATCAGAAAAGAAAGTTTAAATGTAGGCAGTACAGCAAGCAAAGAAGCAAAATTAAAACTGACACAAAATAAAAAGAAGAAAAAATCAAAAGACTTAGTTTCAACAAATAAAAAATCTGATAATGTAAAAGAAAACATCAAAAAGAAAAAAACATTGTAAAAAATTAAATATTGATTACTTGTAAAATATTGTATTTTTTGTAAAAAGTGCATTAATAAATAATTTAAGTTTTATTATAAAATAATATATATGTATATTTATTTATATCTTTAATTGATTATAGCTGTTGCTTCTTATGAAAAGGTGAATGGATGAATATATCATGAAATTCAATGGATGAGTATTTCCATAATCCTGGAGAGTGCTCCATTGAGAAGTATCTTTCTTGAAAAACCATCTGAATTCTTAATAATAGGACTGTATGAGTATAAATAACAGGGAAATGAACATCTCATGGGCAGAAGAACTTTATCTGTCAAGTGAACCACGTCTCTGTACCATAGTTGTGATATAACTTGCAATGTCTAAAATAATTGTAGTACTTTTTATGTTAGTTTCATTGAGTTTTAGTTGTCTAATAACAAATTGTCCAAGAGGAGGAAAACGAGGAGATCCAACATTTCTTTTAGAAAATATAGCTAGAGAAGTAAGTTTGTGATTTGGAAGTATATTCTGAATTTTCTTATTTGCTTCTTAAAACATTTCTCTAGTGTCCTGCATGTGGTCGAGAGGAACAAGGACGCTGCTTTGGACCCCATATTTGTTGCAGCCCAAGCATGGGTTGTTTAATTGGAACCCCAGAAACCCTTCGCTGTCGAAAAGAAAATCTTTACTCTCGGCCGTGTGTTGCAGGTTTTGCTATGTGTCAAGGCAATAGTGGAAGATGTGCAGCTAATGGAATTTGCTGTTCTCAAGGTATTAACTAAATGTTACATTTAAAAAGAATTTGGAAAATTTTAATAATTGTTAAAATTTTTAGAATCTTGTTTCATTGACTCAGCCTGCAAGCTGGTGGATGAAACAGGAAATGATAGAAAAATTGGTGCAGAGTTTGGTGCATTTCTTTTAGAAAATACTGGTGCAAATGAGCATATACTATAACAAATTATGCAATTAACAACAATAAGTCTAACCATATTGAAAATAGTGAAATTTCATTTTATGTATTGTCATCTCAGCTAAATAATATTTGAACTTATTAATGAAAAAATAATACTGAAAAGAAAACAATTCATACAAAATAAACAATAATATTCAATAAATATTCAATGAAAAATACGTAATTCCAATTGTACTTACTCATTTTTTGATACTCATCTTTTAACTTGTATTTGTTTTATAATTAAAGTAATCTATAAACATTTTTATTTATTCACTCAAGAAAAGTTTTAACTAAATTATCTTTTTAGTTTATTAATACTTTTTTATTTCCTTATTCAGAAAAATACAAAACGACAAATTGGCGCTAAACGTCTTTGTATAGAATAAATAAATATATAACAATATAATAACGTTGGTCTTTTGAAACTTCGCGGAATGTTTCGAGCGCGCAATTTAAAATGGTAGTGTAAAAAGCAAAATATATAGTATCCAATAGTATTCAATGCTAGTATAGGCATATTTCATTTTAAAATTAAAAAGTAATGAATTAGTATTGTTTATGTTAAATTATGTAAGTTATATAAAATAATGAAGTCATGATTTTACAAACAAATCATTTAGCATGGGTTCAAACCAAAATTATTGGTTAGCCAGGTTAGCCTCTAAAAAAATGGCTGTTTCTTTCTTGCAAATAAATCGAAATATTTTAGTAAAAAGGTGGTTACCATTAACACAGTTAGCAATATTTGTTTGGTCAAAACGGTCTTATAGTTTAAAGAGTTTTACTTCAGAAAATTACCGAAATACAAATCATGAAAGAACTTATCGTCGATTGCTAACCTACGCTACTTTCCTTACTGCCGGTGTTTGTTATGCTGTGTATAACTGGGAAAATGAAAGAAAAGACTTTTTGTCCTTGTTTAAGAATACTATTTTTCCCTCTGTTTCTGCTTTTTCGAATGGTTCTCATAGAAATAAGTACAATTTTATTGCCGACGTAGTCGAGGTATCAGCTCCATCAGTTGTTTATATTGAAATCAAAGATCAAAAAAGGTATGATTAAATAAAATAAGTTAGTTCTTACACTATAATTAATTTAAAAATACACAGTATGAAGCGATTTTTATTTGAAACAACAGGATAGACCTTTTCACAGGCAAGCCAGCTACAGCAAGTAACGGTTCAGGTTTTATAGTTCAAGAAGATGGTTTGATATTAACAAATGCTCATGTTGTAATTAATAAGCCCAACTCCATAGTCAAGGTAAACGTACGTTCCCCACCCAGTTCCTGTCCTTATATTCCATCTCATTCTATTTATTATAGTTTAAAAATATTATTGTAATTATAATATTATAACAATTTTTAATTATTATGCAGGTTCGATTGCAAGACGGTAATACTTATCTAGGAATTGTAGAAGATGTTGACTTTCATAGTGATCTTGCCACAGTTCGAATAAATAAGGTTAAAACATTAGACTAATAAAGTTTTCGTTACTTAAAACTATTCTGAGATATGATTCTTCTATTAAACAATTTCTATTTTTACAGAAAAACTTACCTGTGATGAAACTTGGTTCTTCCTCAAAATTAAGACCAGGTGAATTTGTTGTTGCAATAGGATCTCCTCTAGCTTTAAGCAATACTATAACTAGTGGCGTAGTTAGTAGTGTCAATAGGCCAAGTGAAGAATTAGGTCTTCACAATAAGCATATGGAATATATTCAGACTGATGCCGCAATTACAGTAATATTTGATCTTTTAGATATAATATTAGGCAAGGTGTGGTTTGTACACATAAGAATCCTGCACATTTTAATTGTACACACTTTAGCATTGGTGAAAATTATATATAGATATATCGAGCTATGATAAATTGTGCACAATTAATATGTGCATGATTCTTATGTATACAAACCATACCTTGCCTAATATTAGAGTGAAAACTATATATCCTTAATTTTAACTTAAATTCAAATTAAATTTGCTTTTTATTGCAGTTTGGTAATTCAGGAGGACCTCTTGTTAATTTAGATGGAGAAGCAATTGGTATAAATGCAATGAAAGTGACAGCTGGAATTTCTTTTGCAATCCCAATAGACTATGCTAAAGAGTTTTTGAAAAAAGCTGAAGAGAACAGAAAAAGCAAAGGTTTTTTAAATAGTTTAAATAAAATCAGAATAATAATAAATTCTGTTAAAAAGAATTTATTTATAGTAATTTTTTAAATACGCAATCTGTCTAAACAATAACGAAAATGTCGGTAAAAATATTTTCTGTTATACCAACTCATTTTAAAACATTTTTAAATTATTATAAAAATAAAACAAAATATCTTATAGCATTTTGAATTTAAAGCTTAAATTTATAAAAATTAAAATAAAAAATGCGCTAATGAATAAATTTTTGTACTTTTCTTATAAAACATTTTAATTAATTTTGAAATGTGTATGTTTAGGAACATTGGCTACTGGAGGAGTGAGAGGTGATATGAAAACAAGAAGATATTTAGGAGTAACTATGCTAACTCTTACTTCAGATATAATAAATGACTTGCAGCAGCAAACTGCAAATAGTATTCCAAATCAACTTAGACATGGCGTTTTAATATGGAGAGTGATGTTTGGATCTCCAGCCTACATGTTAGTACTAAAAAAAATTTTATTAAAGTTTGAATTTACTAAACGTCCAGAAAAATAATTAATCTTTATTTTTCCAGTGGTGGCCTGAAGCCAGGAGATATTATGACACACGTAAATGGTGTGCCAATAAGTTCTGCTGCAGACGTTTACAAAGCCTTAGAGAAAGCTGGCTCAGTAATTATTACATTATTTAGAAGTGGTGCCGTCTTACAATTGGAGGTTCATCCAGAAGATATATAAAGTTGATTAATTATAACTACTGTTTAAAGGTCGCATTTTGTTAAGTTTTTGTCAATTACAAATTAGAGTGAACTTTTATTCATAAACACAAATGATTGTTAATCCTGCTGAACTGTGAATACTGCCTTAAATATATTTGAATCTTTTCAAACTTTGTAAAAAAAAAAAAGTAAAACCACGAATAAACGATTGCTAAAAGTCTACCATTGAAATTCATCCCTCCGGCAGTGAAAGCAAAAAAAAGGAATAACCGAAACCCTCCTAATCATCATGCGTCATGCAATACAGGGCAGTGTTTCACTCGCGAGCGCGAAAATTTCCGGCGTCGAAGTATTCCCGCACACCGTGCGCCGCGAGGGAGAAGTTGCATTCCCGGCGTAACAAATAGCGAAATGCTTGCGGGTGTGGTCTTGGCCGGCGCTCTCTGTCCATACAGCATTATGCTTATGATGTTTACGACACGGGCGGCCTCCGAGAGAATCTTCCTCTCGTATACGGCTTGCGGCTGCGTGGGTGTGAGTGTGCACGTACGTACGAAGCGGGGGCATTTTTCTTGGGGATTTTACTGTCGCCGGACTCGTGCATCTCTCGGCCGGTCGAAGAATGTGCCGGGGGAATCTCCTCTTCCTCGCGGCCGCTCGAACATCAGGAATGAAACATTTTACGCGCGAGGCTCTTTCTCCCCCCCTCCTCTCTCTCTCTCTCTCTTTCTCTCTCTTGGTCTTTTCTATGTCGGCTCCAATTTTTTTCCTCGCGAGAGTGCCGAGCTTTTCTCTCACTGGTTTTATTCGGACGCGGCTTTGAATTTATTCCGTCGTATAAAGTGTTTTACGGTTTATTGGAGCGTTATCTAACAGGGTTTAAATGTTACGCGAGATTTCGTTTAATTCGAGATGCCGCCGACGAGTTTCGAGATTAAATTGCAGATTTGTTTGGCTTGTATTAGTTAAGTGAATTTGTGCCGGAAATTTATGGGTATGCGTTCGATTGCATTGTTTAAGGATTGCAATTGCTTCATTATTTCTGGTATAACAACATCGTTTTTCGAAATTGTATACGTTTAGGCTAAAAGATATAAAGTCGGGCTGGACTGTTTGAACACTCGAGTGTTTGAAATTTTATTGCAAAGTTAGCTTTATTTTCTAATATTGCTATAATAATAATAATGATTTTTAATAACAAAACTTCCTTTGCTTAAGAATTAAGCGCAAATTTACTCGATATTGAAAAATGTTAAAAAAATTAAAATGAAAGGTTTTTTTCATTAATGCGAGCTAATTTTTAAGATTGCAAACGCATTATATTTATGTTCTTACTTTACATTGCAAAAGAAAGAAAATCTAAAATGCAAAAAGTTTGTTGACTCGACTCGGTTGCTCGTGACGGAAACGAACTTATTCGTTTCTCTGTAGAATTGCATCTGCTCTGGCAAAACGTCAGAGACGAAGTCAAAGATATTTTAAAATCAAGCTCAAAGAGAAACTGAAAATTAGCTTTTCCAAGAAGTGAAGAGTTTTTCATACTTTGAATTACCTTCCGGTAATTAAGATAGTTGTTCTTGCCCCCGAGTCTGCTCTTATTAATGCGCCTTCAGATTTAAATAAGCAATAACAACATTTGTAAGGCTTGCAAAAAAGTTATGAAGATACGTTTAAATTTAAACGCAATTGACACATTTTATAATATTTGTTCTTTTTAACAAGTATATTAAGTGTGCTCAATTTTGAAAATGATGATTACT
Source organism: Ormyrus thymus (assembly GCA_035582935.1). NCBI lineage: Eukaryota > Metazoa > Arthropoda > Insecta > Hymenoptera > Ormyridae > Ormyrus > Ormyrus thymus. The sequence continues at coordinate 1,762,760 of JAWWEM010000044.1, read as the reverse complement.
TAAAATTAATGTACTTTAAATACAAACTTAAATGATTTTAAAGCATTTATTTTACTAAAAATAGTAAACGCAACAAATTTTCAAATCATTCCACGAAGAAAATTTAATATCAAAGCCTCTTGAAATTCAAGCCAACAGTCTAATTAACTCAAATCAATTTCAAAGTGATATAACTTTCTTGAATAATTAACTTTCTTTTATACTTCGAACACCCAGTTGAGATAAATATTCGAGCCGCTAAATAAGAACACGGGCTCCCTTGCTCAACAATCAACACCTTCAAAGCGATTACTTCTTCATAAATGGCCCACCCGATCAGCTGCTCACCGACCCTTTCGCCGAGCGCACTCCTCTCGAAAATCTGCCACTCGAGGCATTAAAAAAGGCGACGGGAGTAAACAAAGGAGCGAGGAACGGCAGCGAAGGCCACCGTAAACAAAACCAAGAGCAGAGAGGCGAACTGGTCGGCTCGCAAACAGCTCGATTTCGAAATTGGTCGTCTCTCGGCGAGCGGCGAAGAGTAGCCCCCCCCCTTTTCGCGAGAGAACAAACAACGAGCGGACGGGCGTCGCGACGTCGTCGCGCGACTCAATTTCAGTCCTCCTGCCCACTCGAGAGGAAGAGGATGCAAAGGCGAGAGAGAGAGAGAGAGAGAGAGAGAGAGAGAGAGAGCGTTTCTTCCCACGCTTGTTTAACACTCCGTCTCCGTTCTCTCCCGCCGCTTATATATCCCCCTTTCTGCTCGTCTAAAGCTGAGGACGGACAATTTCATTGATAATAATTCAAGAGGATTTAAGACCCAATTATTTCGGGATATAACGCGCGTGTCTATTTGTCAAGGGGGGGGGGGGGGGCTCACGCGCTTTTTCGCATAAAACGCCGAGAGTTAATGTTTGGCTGAACTTTTGCGTATCCTCGGCGCAATTTGTGCGCACCGCCGGGGCAACCGCGCGCGGCTCACTTTTGCCGGGCAATCGGGAGAGGTATGGGACGGGAAAGTATGGTTTAATTTTAGCGACAATTTGTGGCTGCGGAGACGATGCTCCGTCCGGCGTTTCGACCCTTTCGACGAGGAATTCCTGAAAACTTTTAGATTTTCGAAAATTTACGCTCGACGGCCGCTCCGGCGTGAATTTCCTATTCTCCGCCAGCTAAATAATTGAGCGACTTGGCGCGGTGAATTTTTTAATTTTTCTTGTAATTTATAAATTAAACATTACGATATATTTCTCCATCCTATTATATCTTATTCCAATAGAAATTTAAATTCCTGAATCCCGCTGATGTAATATCTCATGCTATGTTCCGTTGGAAATTCAGGAAGTAAATACACACAGTAGATAAAGTCCGGCATCGGCAAGACTTAAGCCCTGTGTCTAGTTTAAGTGCTGCAATAAATCTCGCAAAATGTACTCATTCAAAGATGATTGAAAAAATCTATTCACTGTTTTATTGCCCAAGAATTATGATCCCTTAAGTGAGATAGCCTTCCTTATCAGTCGGCATTTTATTTTTTACAACCGAGAAGCTGCTTTTTATCGAGAAAAAGGCCAATTTCAGTAGTAAAACGCGGGGCGGCAGCTCGCTTATCAGAAAAAAAAAACTGCTCAAGCCTCCTTTCACCCTCCGATGGGTTATTCCGCTTCCGCGAGGATTACGACGTTTCGCCCGGTGGCCGCAGGTAAACCCCGCGGCCGCGCAATCAGATTACTCCCCATTGTCTCTCGCCGCGTGGCGCGCGCGAGGCAAGTCGAATAAAAGCCCGTCCGTCCTCCGGGCGGTCGTCTCTCTTTTTGCCTGTTTACACCCTCCGCGGCCGCGTGCCTCGCGAGCGCTCGGAACGGCCGGCGAGTCAACAAAAACGGATTAAGCCGCGAAGGTGAATTAGAACAAAAGAACCGCGGCCGGGGCTTTTAGACCGAAGGTTTACCGAGGCCGGATGATCCGGGAATTCGCGCGAAGAGCCGAATAAAAATCGCGCGACCGCGTCGCCCGACTGTTCCTGACGTCGGTGTTTTTTGTTTCGGAGATGGGCTTCTGCGTCGACGCGGGGTTTGGCGCGCTTCTACGTGGGACGTGTAGCTGCTACATTGAGATGTGAATTTGTAAAGTTTAACTTGTTGGTATATTCATTCGATGAGTGTTTGAAATTGTTACGAATATTATTATTGTCTTGTTACGTCAAAATGAAATAACGGACAGTATCAGTTCGAAGAACTTTCGCGTTTAAAGCACATAGTCGTTAAGCTGCTAATTATTTATTCAAAATACGAGAAACTTAACGAAGTCATCAAGCTGCTTGTAACGTAATTTTATAGTTGAAAATTCAGAATTCGCAATTACGAAGTTCGGAGTAAAGTATTAAAGTTAATTATCTACTTCGATTTACGTTTTAATTAATTAACTTAATAAAATTCCTTCGCTCAGCCTTTGAAATTTCAATCTAATTATAAACCCACAATTATTAGCCGGTTGAATTTAGCCGTTTTATAAATTTTGGAAGCAGCGCCGCTACTTCACACTGACGCGGACACATCGCGTTTCAGTTTTACAGTTACGAAGATATCAAAATTATTGCCACGCGGGCGTGTCTGCAATTGCATTTGGACCAGTTGCGCGTTATCGCGCGGGAGGAAGCTGCATACGTGCGACAAAGACAAATAGCAGAAAATTAGAAGCGCGATGTTTCACTTGACAATTATACAGATAAATTAGACCGCGGGCAAAGAGGTGAATATAAATATAGTAATAAAAGCGAGCGGTACCAGAATAAACAGCTTTCATTTTAAAGTAATATATTCGAAGTGGCGTATTTCAATCGGTTAATGAAGCCATTAAGTCTTCTGAAATTCTTAGAAGGCGGACTGCACCTCTTGCAGGTTGCGGCCTCTAATACCTCCTCTGAGGACGTAGCATTTAGCTGGCAAGTGCCTGCAGGGCTTGTCAGCGGAGAACAGACTCCCCTGCCCGCGATAAAATGTCAAAGCAATAAGGAACTGAACTAAATAATGCCATTAACCATTATTGCTTTATCCTATAAATTAAGCCGTCTCCGTTCCTCGAGTTCGCCACTCCAGAATATATATATATATATATATGTATATATATATCGACGCGAAAAAGGGAATTCGAAAGATAAACTTTTCAGCAATTTACTTATATATTCAATAACGAGCTGCTCTCCCGGTAGCCGAGGGATCCCTTATCCGCGAGGCGCATTACTCGCCGAAGGAAAAACGTCCGATAATTGTACATACCATCGAAAGAAGAAATCAGCCATAATAATAGCCACTCGGCGAACAATCGTCCCAATCGGCATAACTTGAGCGCGGCATATTTCAGCGGGTACTTAATAGCGTTTCCCTGTACCCTCCTGCCTCGGAGGGATCGCATGCAGCAGCGGCAGCGGCATCCAGTTATTTATACGATTGCACGTGCGCGAACAAGTAAAACACGCGAGAGAGAGAGAGAGACCGAGACCTTGCGGAAGAGAAAGAGTAGATACGACGGGCCGATAGTCGCCTACGCTCCCAGCCGAGTGTCTCTCTCTCTCTCTCTCTTTCTCTCCTTTCTCGGAGCCAAGCGGAGCCACTAATTGTTATAATGGAGCGGACCCGAGGCGGGGGATTAGACGAGCGGCGCTTTGTGCCGAGCGCGCATAATTAATTGACGCTGGGACGCGCGCGTTATACTTTGCCACTTGGCGAAGCATCGATGGATCGGCTGCCAAGGCGGGGGACGGAGTTTCGAGGGTATCGGTCGGTTAGGCTTTTCGGGGCGACGAGGCGACGAGGTGTAGGTCCTGCTTCGCCGAGCACTGCGGCTCGTTGTCGGGGATTAAGCGTTCCGCTCTCGAGTTTTCCTCCGTCGCCGCGGCGCTCGAAATTTATCTGGGGGGGAAAACAGAGGAAAACATGCTTTTTATACATTTCTGCGTGGATTTGAATACAGGGAATTTCGAGTACATTATTTTAGAAATAAAAAACTTTAGAAGCACTAGAGAAATTTTGTACGAATTGCAGAGTAAATGCATATTGCATCCTTTGAATCAGGTTTAAAATTGAAATTTAAAATATTCTTTCGTCCTAATTATGAAACAGAATATGGTAACTGAAGCTAATTTGTTTATTATTTTAAGTTAAGGTTATTAAATTTCATTGTCCAGCTTGAAAATCCTAACTGTAATATTATGAATCAAACTAACATCAGTAGAAAAAGTCATGTTTGGTAAGCCACTGATTATTTAGTTGAAGCTATTTTTGTTTCACTAAGGGGATCTCGGACAGGTTCGTCACAATATGCGTATTAGGTTTACAGCACGGCTCATCTGGCTTATGGGTATCTTCCGTCAAACCTCGTCACCCACCTCGCGTCGTATTTCACAACTTTTAGCTCGAATTTTTGTTTTTCATAAATTATGTTACCTTTCCGCTTCTTATGATGGCAGCTACCTGAAAAAATGTCTTAAAATTGTTTTAATCGCGAAAAATACGCATTGTACTGTGGCCGTCAATTTTTGGTCCGACATCCCCTTAAGTATGCAAAAAATTGTCGTTGTACATTTTAAGTACAGCAAAAAAAAATTTCTGGTCGAAACATTTTGTAAAAACTTAAATCCTCGAAATATATTACTTCTTAACTTATCTTTAATAATAACACGGATCGACAATTCGTTCCATGTACGGCCATACACTTATCTCGAGATCGTTTCTGATGGAAAATCATTACACTCGAACCGGAATTCTGCACTTTCCTGGACCATATAACCGCTATCGACATCTGCACGCTAATGTACAATAAATTCGAAAGTACAAAATTAAATATTACTTTTACTCCGATAATTTATCAATCATTAAGCCAAAGTGTCCTCGTAAACGACAAGTTTATTACTCATAAACGCCTTTAATATCATTGACACCGACGTCCCCGCACGCAGCTTCCCGATAAATACATCCTTATACCCTCTCTCTCTCTCCCCCGGCAAAAAAAGCCAGCTTGATTTAATGCGGCGCGCGCGCCAGACGCATCTGGCCCGAAGACGGAACTCCCGGCCGGCAAGCATAAACCATCCGCGCACCCGCGAATAATCGCCGGGCGCTAATTAATTTCCATTCATTCCGCTAATGGCGGCACGATCGCCCGGCGCATTTTTCGCCTCGTTTGCATTCCCCCCCCCCTCCCCCGCGCCGCGCGGAAGCGCGTACCGGACCTTCGGCTCGTCGGCTGAATTTCATTTTCGTCAGGCGGCTCGTGCCCTCCTGTGTGTGTGTGTGTATTTTTAAAACGCGAAATTATGTAAAACGAACACGCCGCGAGGTCGGGGGGCTCTTTTTTTCGGCTTTCGCGTATGAATTTCTTTCTTCCTCGCGCTCATTCTTTTTTTTTTTGCGACTCCTAAAGTGTTTTATCTTGATAGAGTTTAAGCCGCTTATTAACGGCTAACTTTCCGGCGCTACGCTCTCCCGGCTTCCTTTTTGCGGAAGTTCTAAAACCTGGAGCTTGTCATTTTTGCATTCCTGGAATAGATATGCATTATTTGCATTGTAATCTGGTTCTTCGTGGAAGTGTGTAGGAGGTTCTGTTTTAAGGTGGTCGCTTTTATTTTGCCGCTATTTGTATATAATTTGATCTTTTTGAGTTTTCGGAATGCAAATTAAGATTCGTGGATACAAACAATTGATCAAAAATGGTGATGTAAATATACGTGACGTGCATAAAAGTTTTCAAAGTAACATCATGTAAACTCGTGTATTTGAACAGAGCGTCATGATCATTTATTAAAAATTATAATATTTCTGAAGTCGCTGTAAATTAAGCTTCGTGTTTATGTAACGATTCCTGTGCTGAATTTGTAGTTATTTCACAATAAAGTTATAAACTATTTACCAGAGATGTCAAAATATTATGAATATTATGCTCCTTTCGAATGTACATCCAAAAATACCTTTTTGTTCTTAATTACCTTCATAAAATCCTGTTGCGTACTAATAAGTAAATCAATTTCAAAATCAAGCTGTTCAGGTAATTTAAGCAGTAAAAAATAAAATGATAAAGCTAGGCATTAATTAAATAAAAGTTTTAATGGTACAAGAATCCTTTTTACACTGAACAATTTAATAAAATACATATTATATCGAATACATTCGTTAATCGATTTTCGATGAGAAACTGCATATTGGTGGCATTTGAATTTATTATTT
>JAWWEM010000044.1:1731424-1748777 GCA_035582935.1 Ormyrus thymus | reverse complement strand
CCGCCCCCCCCCCCCCCCCCCCCCCCCCAGCACTATCAAGGGCAAGGTCGAAGCTTCGTTTCGGATACTTCATAAATGTAGCTCGACGTATATTACAGACTGGTTCATAATTTTCCGATTTAATTTATTGAAAATGAATGAGCAGCTCGTTTTGTCATAATGATACATTTTTGTTGCCTTGAAGCGCAAAATCTTTAGTGAGTGGGATAAATGATGAGGATACGTTATTTTCCAAACGTTATGACAAATATTTATTAATACGAGCAACGATGATATTTGTCTGAAAACCGTTAATCATTACTACATGATGAATGTTAGGAATTTCATTGCAATTGATACCCAACAATGACTTAAATACAAGTTTTTACAAATTTTTTGCTCCCCTCCCCCAGTTTTCAAGCCAATTAAACTTTCCTTGTAACAAGAACTAATAAATCCCGCTTAAAAACGACGAAGCCCCTCTCGCGGAGCGTAAACAAAAGCAGCAGCGCCTCCCACGCAAAAGGCGTTAGGAATCAGTGCAAAAAAAAAAAAAAAAACTTATCAATCCCCTTATTATTCATACCGAGGGAGCTCTGCGAATTCGATTTCCAGCGTAAAAACCTTACTCGGGTCTCTCATCTCGCGGTCGCGGGCAATCCATTCTTCAGCGACTCGGCCCCGAGATAATCTCCTCTCTCGCGCGTCGAGGGAACGAGAGAGAGAGAGAGAGAGAGAGAGAGAGAAAAAAAGAAGTCCCTCTTGCTCCCTGCGCCGCGGCGTCGAATAATCGCGTCCTGACCTCAGCAGCGTCGCCTAGTCGTCGCGTGTCGCTGCCCGGGCGACACGAACCTCGATAGTGCATCTCTCCCTCTCTCTCTCTCTCTCTCGGCTTCGAGTCTGCCCCTAATGATCAGCGATGAGCCACCCCGACCGGCATGTCGAGGAGGAGGAGGAGCGGAAAAAAATGAAAAAGGAAAACGCTCGACGACGACGACGCCGACGAGAGAGAGAGAGAGAGAGAGAGAGAAAATAGCCTGCAGGACGAGAGAAGCGCGCCAGGGCAAATATATATAATCGACTGGCTTTCGAAATTAACTGCGCGGCGGTGATTGTTCGAATCGTAAAAATTAAATTACGCCGCGGCGCCGATTGCGCGTCGAGAGCGATTCGTATATACTCGGGATTACGCGCGGGGAGAGAGACGGCCGGGATGCTTTTTTTCTTCGGAGGAGGGTTGCATTATTTAGCCGAACGTTGCACTTGATTTTATGGCCAGTCGCGCGCAGTCCTCGCCTTTGTTTCGCTTTATCGATGCAAACACCTGACGGGGGAGAGTAACCTTTCTCCTTCGCGTCCGCTACTATTATTTAGTTTTATGGGGGCCCCGGTAACGCTCGAAAAATGTTTTTATTTCAAACGTTCGGCGCGCTCGCTGTTATTTATTCCTCGAAATAATTTCGGATTGTTAAGCTCGCGCGAGCGACTGCGTTTCGAGCGATTTAACTACTGCCCGCATATGTGTAAAGCTTTTTAAGTATAATGGCTTGTTACGGAAGGTGACGATACGTGGTTGTTACTCGAGGAATAAAATTATTTGCCCGCTCGACTGCAGCGGAGTCAATTATTTCTGTGAAATAAATGTGCGATGAGGCTTAAATTTTTTTGTAAAAAACTAAAATTTTTCGTTTTAATAAACAAAAAAATGGTTTAGCGATGATTATTTATAACTAAATTATAATTAACTATAGTATTATTGCAGCTGTTAAAATTACACGAACGCATGAACGGGCATTGAAAACTGCCAATTCTCCCGCAGACAATTCTAAAACAATTAAACAAATCCCCAAAAGTCAATTCACCGTCGAGCTCCCGGGTAAATTCGCGGAAATCGAACGGAACCAGAACCGCTCAAAGACAAAGCTCGGCCATTTACAAATAAAGAGTCCCTTCACCGGCTCGTCGAGCGCGACTCGCCAAGGTCTACCTGTTACACGTTCCGGAGCCTCCGCCCCCCCCCCCCCCCTCGACTCGACTCGCCGAGGCCTATAATTCACCCGGCTGGCTCTCGGCGCGGCGCGGAGCCGCGATCGCGCGAACCGCGCGCCGTACACGCCGGCGCGTCATCGGCGCATCTTCCACCCGCCTACGTGTCCCGCGAGCCCCGCGTCCTCGCGGCGGGCCGGACGGCTGACGAGTATTAATTGACGCGCTTTTCGAGCGCTCGCGGTAATTGCAGCCCCGGGACGCGCGGACGAAAAGCCGACGAGCCGCCGCGGAGCAGTTGACGTTTGCGCGACGGCGAAGAAGGTCGGCTTCGAGGGGGGGGGGGGGAGGGGGTGCTTGCTTTCCGGGGCTGGGTGTTTGTGCGTCGAGGGGGCGAAAATTGAGGGGATAAAGACAGCGCTGCCGGACAATGATGAAGCAGTTAGCGAGACTCGGTAAACATTGGGGAGCGCGCAGTCCGTAAATATTTTCCAGCTGGGAATTCCGACTGTTTTTTTTTTATTCCTAATAGACCGCCGCTCGGAACGGTGAACTGTATTTGTAAGATGCAGTGAGCAGATGACGTTTCTTTGGAATCGGAAGACGTTCTTTTTTAATGGCTTTCTTTTTGTTTAAAAGAGGAAAAATATTTAGGTTCTGTATTTAGAAAATATTCTTGAAATATATTGTTTGTATGCTTTTAGAAAAACAACATTTTTGGAATGAAGATAGCTTTAATATCTGCCTATCTTATTTTTGTAATTTACTTTCTCCGCTCCGCACATGTGGAAGGTAGGCTTTGCGAAAAAAAATTTTCCAACAAAGTCCCTGAAAATAGAGATTGCGCTGTAAATTTATGTAGTGAGCCGTTTGATAGAAGACGCGATAAAACTCGGTACTTTTATAGCCTCGGAAATCTAGCGAGCCTCCCTGCATTTCTTTTATTTGATAACGAAGTAGTAACGCAGTCTTGCGGCTTTAAAGCTCCGTGTCACATATTTTAACAAAGTGATATAAACTTCGTTTGTCGCTCTTTAAAAATGAAAAACGTTGGCGTGGGCTTTCAAAGGGACGGGCTCTTTATTCAAAGCACACGCACACGCACACCTCGTATTAAATTTCGAAAAAAAATAGCGCTGAAACAGAGCTGTTCTATCAAGTCGAATTTTTTTCATTCGGTCCATCTCGAAGCGAGAGAGTTCAAATGAACGTTGACTTAAAACAATAATTCACCGGAGAGGACGTCCAGGGAGATAAACAGTGTCCTCCGTCGAAAAATGACTTCTGCCTGCGGGATTTAAATAAAATAAGATTCGAGCTGAAGCAATTCCGCTAAAAAGATTCCTCGGCAAAATTCGTTATTCGAGAGAGAGAGAGAGAGAGACAGCTTGGTCGCCGACGTCTCGCAGCACTCGCGATCCCGCTCGGCGTTCCCACTTACAGAGATTATTTCGCCGATAAACTCCCCTCCCCCTCCCCCTAAAAAAGCCCATTAATCCGCGTGTGCGGTATAAATCCTAGAGTCAACGCTTGCGAGGCGCCCCTCGAGTCTGTTTTTCCTGGCGGGCCGCGCGGCCCGAGGAAGAAGAGCACCGGCGCGCGAATCCCGAATCTGTAAAATTCATGAGATCTTCTCTGTCACTGTAAATCAGTCGCAGAAATGCGCTCCGCGCGGCCGAGTGAATTTATTACCCGCGTCCCCCTATCGGCGCCTGCGCGGAGAGCGAGAGAGAGAGGCTCTCGATTAGATTTACAGAAGGGCTGCGCAGCCGACGCCTTCGGCCGCCGTGACGCGTCAAGGCGTTATACTCTCTGTCTCTCTGTCTCTCTCTCTGGCCGCGGCGAGCGTTTGCTTTTGTTCCAACGGCAGCGGATCTCGCGGCTCGGTCGTCTTCGCCGAGCTATTCGCGCTCTCCGTGCGCTCTTCCCTCTACTTTCCGTCTTCCTCCTCGGCGGACGCGCTCGCGAAGCGGGCGATTTCCTGCGTAGGCGTCGTATAACGCCCGGCGGGAGGGGGTGCAAGAAATGCGTGCGAAGTCTAATGCCGCGGCGTCTGTTTGCCTCCTCGGAGCCGACGGGCGACGGAGATGCGCCGGCCGAGGAATTCGAGAGGGGGTGCAGCGGGGGCTGATGGGCGAAGAAGCGGCGGTGATTAAGGGAGGCGCGCGACGAGGATGATCTTTGTCTTGCCTGGTGTTGTTTGATCTGTTACCAAACTGTTGACGCTGTTTTATAAATGAAGGAGAATAATGGAAGATATTTTAGTGCGTTAGCTTGTCATAAATTTTACAAATAAATTTACTTGTTTAGCGAAAAGTGAGGAACTCGTGGACGTAAAAAAGTCGGTTCGTAAATAAGTATGTTTAAGTAAATGCCTGTCATATCTGCTTAGACAGTTTTTATCTTTGAATTTTAAGTCTGCGGAGAACGTTAATAACCAGCATAAACCTACTATTGAAATAATTATATTATCTTAACTTTGATTTTTCTTTATGGCACCTTTTCTCAGACATATTTTTTTCCCCTTTTTTTTAAGTTTATCTTTTAGAAAGAATATTAGATAGAATGGTACAATTAAAGTTTTCCTGACCGCATTTAAAACAAGAATTATTTTAAATTAATGAAATTCGCAGGAAAGGCAAATTAAGCAAAAGCAAGCAGAGGGAAGTAGATGAAAGTGTAGAAAAGCGTCATAATTACAAAATCAACCAGTCGATTAAGACAGCTCCAAAAAAGAATTAAGTCTCCCAACAAAAGCAAAACGGCTCCGATCGAGCGCCACGAATTCCGCGCTGACAAACGGGCGCGAAGAAATAAAAGAAAGAAGCGAGGATCCGCGGCGCAAAATTCACGGCGAGACGCGCGCCGTGAAAAAGCGAAGAAATCGTCGGAGCTCCGAAGCATCATCGGCCGCGGCTCGGAATACCTGTGCCCCGGGAGGATAAACTGCGCGTGCAGTTCGCGCGCGCGCCGCTAAGAGTGTAAGCGAGAAGGACGCGATAAAATATGACGCGGGGGTAAAACGTAAGTAGCGAGCTCGTAAAACGCCGGAGAAAGAGAGCTGACTGCACGGACTCGCAGGAGGAGAAGAAGAGGAAGGGGGAGGGGGGGAGCAAGTCCATTCGTTCGCTTCCTGGGGACCGATAGTGCACGGCGCGCTTTTTGCGTCCCTCCCGCGGCTCTCTTATCTCGCTCTCGCTTTGAATAGCGTTTAGCGGTCCTGCGCGCGTGCGCTCTCCTCTTATCGGCGGGGCCCCGAACAATGCCGCCTTTATTAGCCTCCGCTGCCGGTTGTTTTCTCGACGCTTGAATTTATACATCAACAGGTTGTTCCTTCGAGCGTCTTTTCAAAAGTGCACCCGGCGCGTTTTAAAAGCGAGGGAGGGAGAGAGAGAGAGAGAGAGGCGTAAAGGCGCGAGCGCGGAAGAGATATTCGTCCGTTATTGCTTGGAAATAAAGCGCAGTCGAGGTTAGTGCTCGTGACTGCTGATGAATGGCCACCCCTCGACTCGACACTCGCGGCTTTTTATTGTTTTTGGAAGCTATACCTCGGCGTTTTCGAGGGCCGTTTATGCCTTTACGCTTCGCGCCTCTGGCAACTGTAAACATTCAACGAATTGTTCTTGCCCGCCGATAACGTGCTGGCTTATCCGTCGCTCGAGTCTACTCGAACATTGCGGGAAAATCAGTTTTGCGCCGTTCGAGTGGGGCGGATAAGAAATCAAGAGTGCATTAAGGCGTATTATGAAAGGAAAAAAAATTAACATCCTTAAAGTTTGGAACGTCGAGTCGGACGGTTACGCGAGCTGCTTTTTAATGGAGAGCGTTTTAAATTCGCCTGCTTTTCGGACTTGTCTAATTGCTGGCTTAAAACTTGCGAAAATTTCTATCGGGATTAATTAGGTCATTAATCAAGCAAAAATTCGAGAATTTATTCCAGAACCAACAGTTTCAAAAGCACTCGAGGGCGCCTCTTCAAAACTATCTTACGAAACGTTTTCTAAAAAATACGCCCGACTCCTCAGTCGGAAACAAGGGAAGGGAGACATAACGGTAGTCGGCGACAAAGCTCCGCGAAGCGCAGACAAAAACCGAGCTCCGCGCTGACATTCAATAAGCGCAGCCGCGGAGATCAAAGAACTTCTGCTCCGAGCAGGAGAGGATATCGAGGAGATATCCTTATCGGAGGGAGCGGGGGGGGGGACGATAGATTTGCGGGAAATCGCGTCTCATGCAGAGGAGGAGCGCCACGGGGATTCCTCGCGCTTAGAATGCCGAGGAAGGGCCGATCGGCTCCGGAGGATCGGACGCGAGCGGAGAGCGCTTTGCCGTGTTTTCGCCGCGAGACGAAGCGCGGGAGCTCCTCTGCATTGCTAAGCGAGCGACGCCCGTCGCCTTTATTTATTCGCCGGGAGTCGGCCCCTCCGTGACGCGCTGCGGGAAGAGGAGGCTGACCTGATTTTAGATTAGCCTCGCGCGATTCGGGGGAATTCGTTCTCGGGGCCCGGCTGCTTTTCTGGGAGCCTTGTGAGATGATGCTTGAGGGGAAGGTTTTTTGGCGAGGAGGTTTCGAGCTCGAACGATGAGTCGAGGAGGCAAATAATTCAAAAGGTTCGCTGCGTCGTCTGTGCTTTATTGAAACGAGAGAAGATGGTAGCAGATCGTTTTTGTTTTATAGAGAAAACATTTTATCTTACACGAGATTTTGTAAATAAGTAAATCCTGTACTTAAAATGCAATATTGATATAAAAAAAGTGAAGTAAAAAGTTAATTTTTGCGACAAACCATCGATGATCGAGAATTGCGTGCATCCATAAATTGAAATGAGAGAAAATGCTTTATTATTTGATCATGTCGATTTCTTTTCAATTTTATGTAAGTAATTATTGTCATTAATTTTTGTTTAGTAAAATTTATTTGTTTGAGATGAAATTTTAGCTGCAACTGGGCTTTTGTAATTTAAAATTATACTTAATTATTCACTGCAAACTTTAAAAGCGAGGCTGATGAATGCTAAATTTGAAAAAATTATGACTTTAAATCAAAAAGTTAAGCACGATGTTCACTATAAAATTTTAGTTTCAAAAAATAAAGTTTAATGACGAAAGTAATTCGGGCTTCTTCTTTCTAATTATATAAATATGCATGTTAATTTCATTTCAACCCGTACTATTTTCCAGAAAAAAGTGTTTCATTATGATTAAACGAAACGCGCACGTCAAAACTAGTTTTAAGACTTGTCCTACGCAATCAACTGCTTTTTCGCTCCCCGCGTGTAATGTTATTCAATTTGGTTTAGGTCGCGAGCGCAGCGGCAAGCAAAACAGCGCCGAGCAAGAAGTAAAAAGCAAAAGGAGCGCAAAAAGGAACAAGTGGCTCGGCGTTGTTTCTCTCCCCCACTTATATTTATTACCTCCTCTGCACGAGCTAATATTCGCGCTCTTGTAGCGCAGCTTCCTTTCATTAGCGCGGACGCGCGCATCGTTCATTTTACGCGATTACGTTCTATTAAGACATTTTTTACCCGCCCGCTCGATGCAGACAGGCCTCGGCGCGACGAGAGCCCTGTCCGTCATCCGTACAAAATTTTCGCTTACAAGCCCCAGTTAGTAGATCTCGTCGAGGCGCGGAAAAAGGAAGGCGAGAGACGCCCATTAATAAGTTCCCTCTCGCCGCTCAGATCGCCTCGACATTCGCGCGGGGTATAAGAACAACGGCGAGACTGCGTCATAAAGGCGGAAGGGAGGGGGGGGGGGGAAGAATCGAGGCGATTATATAAATCGACGTTATTAGCGGGCGAGCGGGCGTAAATAAGAAAACCGACAAGAAAGAGGTGTATTAAATGCGAGGGAAACGGGAAGAAAAGGAAGAGGAGAGAAACACGGCCGGTCTTAAATCGAGCCGCGTAAGTCATGACGGGAAGAGATTTGAATTTATTCCAGGCGTCTCATTGAGGGCGCGCCCTTTCAAGTCCGGGACATTTTTCTCGCTTCCCTCTTCCTGCCTTCTCTCTCTCTCTCTCTCTCTCCCTCTTTTTCTCTGTCTTTCAACGGAGAAATCCTTACTCCTGACTCTTTGGCCTGGATAAGACCTTCAAAGAGAGTCCGAGCCGCGGCGTTGCATACAAAGTAATTGCTTTGAGAATCTGCGCCTCTCACTTTCTTGCGCGTTGATTGAGTTATAACCGTTGCGTAATGCGATGACGAAACAAAGCTTGCGGGGTAATTCCAATTTTTTTTTCGCTGCTTGTTGCAGGATCAAGTTTAAGGTAAAGGTTGCGGAATAAATTTCGTTTACGAATGCTTTTATCGTTTTTGTTAATGTAGTTTAAATAATAGAATCGAGAAAGATTTTCGAGAGCACTTTTATGACGCGCAAAACGTAGATAGAAGTAATAAATAGCATTAGTTTTTGCATTAACTATTTTACAATCAACTCTTGCAAATTCATTCATCTTTTGCGTAACATGTAAATTTTTAAGTCCATAATTTCAAATCAGTACATAGACTGTTAAGAAAACTTATTAAAGAAAACTCAATTCTTTTTAAAATTTGAAATAAAATATTAAAATTAAATGTAATATCAGACCTTTTCCGTTTTATTTTTCCGTTCATTAAAAACCGAGTTTCAATTTTACCGAAAAATAATGAAACGCGTGAAATGTGGGAAAAACATAAAAGTTAGACATGTAACCTTTCCTCCGCACCATTTATCAAATCCATAAAAATCAATCCACAACCTCAGAGGCTTCCAATCAGTGACCGCGATTGACAAATGTATAATTCCGATATGAAATCCAGCTTCCGGGAAATAATAATCGCCGTCCCCGTAAACGTCGGCGATTAACGCCGGAGGCGCGCGCACATCCACGCTCCCGCGGCAATTTGTCTCATTTTCTCGTCTCCGCGGCCTTTGCAATGTCGCGCGGGGCGTTCCTTTTTCCCTTTTCGTGCCAATGTCGTTGCCGACGCAGCGGCGGCGGCGGCGGCACCCACGCGGCCATTGTTCGACGCGAAATCTCGGGTAGGTGATTTGCCGAGACGCGAGCAATCCGAATGAAACTGACGCGCGGTTAAAGTCGATCAGTACGTCTAATCGACGTTCAATTGCGTTCTTTTCCATTTCTCCCTGGCGCCGCTCGATACTCCGTTCTTTTTCCATTCTTCTTTTTTTCCGCGAGCGCGTTCATTTTTTTCTTTAACGGCCGACGAGCTTTTAATGAACTTGTCGCTTGCGCGAGGCGCTTGAGTTTTATGTAAAGAATAGTCCGTCGGCGGATAGGCCGTGAGTCATGGATTGGTTATTTGCGCCTTACGTTCCACTAGATAGAATTGAAGTGCAAGAATAATTTTTGATAGATTTTTTTCAATGTTCGATCGGTATTACCGACTACGAATTTATATATCAATATTATTATTATTATTATTATTATTTATTATTTGTCAATAGTTTCTTCAAGAAAGAAAGTTCAAGTGTAAAAAAACGACAAGAAAGGTTTAGCTACACTGTTCAGAAAATCTACTTTGCTTTCGTTAAATTTTTGCACGCGAATTCAAAGTATCCTCATTTTCTTCGTGATCTCTTTAAACTTCTACTGCTTGTTTCAAAATTAGTTTCAGCTAAAATACTTAACCATTCGATTTAAATTAAATTCAATTGTTACGGCGTTTGTTAAAAATTTGCAATCGTATCGCAGTTTTGTTCTTTCATTTGTTTCCTTTTTAAATTACACGACGTGTTCTGCTGTTTCGGTTTTGCTTTCAATTTGTATGCAATACACTTGGAGCGCTTTGTTCTTTGGAAAATGACAAATGGTGATTTCCCGAATGCTGTTTCAAATTGATTCGATTTTCCGAATTTCATACACGAAGATGAGCCTCGACGAAATTGTGGAAATTCGTATTTGTTCAAATCACTTAACTATCTATATTCTTGTTAAAATATACCTTGAAAATGACATATTTATACTTATTGACTAAAATTATACATTTTCAACCCATTGAATCCTGAATAAATTACAATGTAGTTAATTTCAAATTTGCATTTTAGTATATTACGCTCTTTATAAATCAATTTTACGTTATTATTGTTAGTAAGCAACGTACATTAAATTCACATGAACGAAAGCACACGAAAGTAACGAAAAGTACATTAAATTTTCAGTTTAATTGAAGTGAAGTAGAGCCTTTAAAAATCAATAAATCTTTATAAATGTTAAATACAATTCAGTTTACTACACTAAAATTTGTACATTCAAATTTTCCACCTTTCACTCGACAGTCGAATTGAAAATTTGCAATGAACACAAAATTAAGAGATAGAGTAAAGTTTATATTCAAAATAATTAATTGGACTACGATTATTAATAAAAATTGATTACTTAATATGATTATTAAAAAAAAAATTAATAAAAAACAGAGTAGCAATTTCATTTTTTATAAAAAATATATTAAATTATACAGACTTCTTTCTTTTATTTGCTTGCAGTCTTATAAAGCTTCACAAACAGCAATATTGATGTTGCTGTTAATTGAATCCTACCTTTTTTCTATTCCAACATTTTTCTTTTTGCGCAATCGTGTCACTTGCATACATTTGTTTCTACTTTAATAGATATCTTTTACGGTATGAAACTGGCATTTTTCATTTGACTAGAAACTTTTTTTACTTCCTTATATAATTAAATTAATAAATCTCATCTCAAAAGCAGATAATTCAAATGCTAGTACCTGTCATTGAAAGAAAAATGTTATAAAAACTGTTCGACTAGGTTAACGTCGCGTTAAATGAAATTTGCCTTGAAGATGATTGCTAAGTACTCGAAATGTGGGCAAGGAATTGTTTAAGAAATAAACATTTTGACAGCCGAGACCAGCAGCAGCATCATTTTTATCATTTTTTTTACCAATATTGCAGCTGTCAGCAAAATTAAATTACAACCTTTGTTAAAAAAGTGAACACGGAAAATGTTTTAAAAAATAAATACAACATTCTTATTATCCACTTATTCAAAAAGTTAGTAAACATATTAATACAGTTTAAAATCTTACATTTCTTCGGCAATCTCTTTCGGAATAATTGCGGCATTGCATGCTGCGTTTATGAACACGTACCCAAGACTTAAGTACATTAATTTATTCATGACTTACATTGATCCCTAGGTATTACATTCGCATTTATTAAGGCTCGGGAGTGTAACAGGTATTTGTACAAATTTATAATTCCGTTACTGAAATTGATAACGAGATCATACGGGTATTAAAAGAATTATTTTTATCAATTAAAAGTGTTTTATGAGTTTCGTGGTAAAGACTTTGTAATTTTAAACGAAATACGCAAATAGCTCCTAAATAAACATATTTTGTGCTCAAATTTTTATTTCGCGTCTCCTAAAAAAAAAAAAAAAATACCTCTTTCAGTTTTATCTTTTAATAAATATACCTCAATTTCATTCACAAAGGCTGCGGCTTTTTCACTGCAATATTGTAGCTGTACTGCGGCAGTTGATAAAAGTCCCCTCGCATTCGCCTGGACTCATTTGCTTATGCTGCGGTCAACCTACCTGGGAGCATTTTCTAAGTAAAACCGTCCCGCGGTTTAAATTTTTAATAGTTAAAAGATCATGTAATTTACAGTTATTCGGCTACTAGACAGTATAGCGGGTGACGTTCGTGTCGCTAAATATACTGTCCAACTAGATCGAATTGCTTTTGCATTTTGTTTCAGGTTATTTTGAAAATATTTTGTAAATTAAAACTCTTTGATAAACGGGGCTTTAAACTGCTGATTATATTTATACATTTTCTGTAAGAACGCAACAACGCGCTCTGCAGAGTAGTTTGTCACCTCAGAATTAAGCTTCTCGTATTGGCTAATTGCGACCTGCATTAGATCGTTACTAAAGCAAGTGAAACCTGAATCTTGAATTTGGGGTGCAGTTTGCAATTCGATATAAGACGTACCTTCTGATGACACGTATATCCCAGCGGTATTGATTTTACAATTCTATTTGAAGCTTCGTTCAATTATTCAAAAGAATTTCAGCTTGCACATTCTTGTTGCGCAAATGAGCTTCTCGTATTTATAGAATTATTGAAAGATAAAGAATACGTCGACGCGCTCGCGCTTGACGTACCTTCGTGAATTTTAATTTTCATTGCGCTAAGATGTTTAGCGAGGATTTGGAACAATGAGAAAGCATAAGAACATTCGTTTCAACTATCCTTTTGCAGTGCATAAATTCGTAAAATATTATAATTTATTCAAGAGGTTATAAATTTTGCTAAGCTGGCACAAAAATCCAATAGAATACTATAATGTTCATAATTTTAAGATGAACTTGCTGTTTTATCTGCGCGGCAACTCATCAGAATGATGTACGAAAATTGGAGCTTCACGTGAAGTTCTGCAACACCGAATATCTGATGCTGCGTTTTAACATGCTTACGATTTCTTGCTGTGAGTGCAAAATCACTGATATAATTTATCAGATGCACTGCATGTACTCGTTAATGAAGGTATATTTTAAGCTGCTTATAACATAATGTTCTATTTTTCCTGTACGGTCGCCACAGTAACATTACTTAAATTTTAATAACCGCTGAAACGGATGTACTTGTACGTTTCGAGTCGTAAATTAAGTAAAAAAATAAAGGGAAATAAATAGATTGGGCTTTGATGCTTGCTTATTATCCCGAAAAGCCCGAAAGTTAAGAAAATATCTATAGTTCCCCGTGACAAATGTAATCAAACTTGAAGTGACGTTCCAAAGAAGCACGTTTCTAGAATAGAACCATCCGAGCAGAATTCATAATGTGAATTTTGAACTTCAATTCGACCCCTCATCTCTGGGGAAATTGGAGATATTAAACTTAAAATTTCCAATCTTAACATGCGATATAGAGCTCCGTTGCGAGTTGCATGCATTATTCTTTAAATTCCCATTTATCGCACACTTATATCTCGTTGAAGCGTAAAATATCACTTTTAATTTTCCCTACACCGATCCGACAGCCTCATAAACGGTAAAGTATACCGCGCGACCGAAATTTCATTTTCCAGACTCGCTTTAAAAGCACTCCCTTAACCCTAAATAATGCCCGTCAAACTCGCAACGGTACCACGATTTACAATCTTGTCCGTCAGCCGCCCCCCCCCCCCCTTCCCCTTAAAAAAACCGGGGGCTTCATTTAGCCGGGTCAACAATCCGAGGCGAAAAGAAGCCGGCGCGCAGCTTGCTTTCGGCCCCCCCACAAAGTATTAAGTCCTCATTCCATTTGCATATACTCGGCGTGCCCTTAAGTGCCGCGCGCTCGTCCTGGCGGGAGGGCAAAAAAGAGCCGGGGCCGTAATGTTGACACAGAGCGCCGTGAGCCAGCCGAGCTCCCTAATCACTCCGGGCTCCTTTATCGGCCGGCGCGAAAATTCGCTCCGGGTGTGCGCGGCGCTGGCCCGAGAAAAACAATGAGGGAGGGGGGGGGGACTCGGCTCCGGGACCAATAAAGCGTGATTTATCGGCGTGGAAATCGAGCTCGGCTGATTTGTGGCCGCGGCCGCAGGGCCCCTCTCTCTCCCGGCGGCGCGCGTGTAGGTGCGCGAAGGGCCCGCGAGAGGAGGTGGGGGGGTGGGCCGCGCATCCTCCTATATAAGCGCATCCGACCTTCCGGCCTTCTCGCGCGGACTCCGAGGAAGCCGAGGCGCGGACAGTCTTCTACTACTAGTTGCTGCGGGTGAATAGTTTGTGAGGACTCTCTCTCTCTCTCCCTCTCTCTCTCTCTTGCTCGCGTGATCCCTTGCAAGACAGCCTCAGCGACATGGTTAACGTGAGTTTTCTCTTTAATTATCGGAGCTTCTTTCGGCCTCGGCGGATTTTTTTTTGCGTCGCCTCGTTTCGGACTCTTTTGCGGGATGGAAAACAAGCTCCCGCGGCTCCGGGTCGGGGACGGAAATTGAGTGAGAGATATCACGCGTCGTTAGGGTTTGGCGACAGGTGGAGGCTTCGGGCGCGTCGCTCCGGGTATTAGAATTGACAACTTTTTCGCTCTCCGTTTGCTGTTGAATTTTTCCGGCGGGGTCGGCTACCGTGGACATTTTTATTAATTCATAAATTGTTTTACTGCATCATGGCGCTGTGAGGTATATAAGTTAAAATTAATCAATGTGAGTCGCTTTGCTTGCTTCAATCAAAACTGACAGTGTCAAATACATCTGAAAATTTAATTAAAACTGGATTCATTTATAAATTAATAATTAATAAACACCGAAGGTAAAATTGTATTGAAGTTTCTAGCTATCTTCTCTGTAGCATTAATTATAGTTTTTTCATTATTTTTTGCAAGAAAGTTTCGCAAAAATTATCATACTAAATTGTCCAAGAAACTGAATGACTAACGGTGAAAATACTCAAGTCATTGTCTTGTAGAATAATCTCAGGCGCTTTTCGTAATATTGTATAAATAATTCAGCAATACGCTTAAAAATAGTCTTGCTCTCATCTCCCTTACATCCTCACACCACCAGCACATTGCAGCCAGCTAACATTTTCCAAAGCCAGCACGAAAAAAAGGAAAGCGCCGGAATCGGAGCAAAGCGAATATTAAGCCGAAAATTCGAGAAATCCGTTCTAATTCGTCGGCGCCTCGCTCGGCGGGGGATTCGCGCCCGATAATAAGATCGCTCGCAGCCGCCGCGAAGGAGCGCGACTTGGAGTTCGCTGGGAGGTAATTGCTCCGCGAGGCTCGAGCTCTCCCCCGCTTGCGATCGGCACCTCGTCGATAATGTGACTGCGGCGCCCGCAAAGCATGTGCTTGACGTTCAATTTTCCGCGATCTGATTGGGGATGACGAGGGCGGGGGGAGGCGCCAACTTTATTATTCTTCGCCTTCTTTTTTTCATTATACGGAAGGAGAAGTCGCCTCGAAAATCATTCCGCTTCCGCTTCTGGCTCTCCGGACGCAAGTTTAACTAGCTCGAGCGAGACTTGCTTTTGATGAAACAAGTTTCTTTGACGCCGAGCTTCGACCGGCAATTTCGACAAGTTTTTAGCCCCCCCCCCGATGCTTTTGAGTCGCCCGAACGTAAGTGACGCGACGGCAGTTTATTTTCGTACGTTTTTAAACCGTCGGAGGAAATACTAGTAATAAGGGTTTTAAAAACACGCTGCAATTACTTTGCATTTTTGAAATAATAATGAAAATATCTTCTTGCTATAACATATTTAGCGTGGATCAATAACATATATGTATACAAATTTTTTTAACAGAAGCATTACGCAAATGAAAAATAAGTTTATATTGCTTTTAATTAATTATTAATGGATACAGCAATACGATATAATTTCTTTATAACTTGTTTCGCCGCCAGATAAATAAAACAACTATTGACACAAATCACCCATGCGATTAAAAAAAGAACTGTTTCAAAACCCCCATTGTCTTCCAACCTCAACGTCTCAATGAACCGACGCATCTGCGTATCCAAGAAGCCTCCTCTCCCGCACCGACCTCACAGCTCGATCTCGCCTCCAGGTAGCCCAATCGGCGAGCGGCCTCCTGCTGCTGCTGCTCCTCGGCGGCGCCTTGACCGCGAGTCCCGCCCCGGACTCGGCGTGGACGGCGCGGAAGGCCAAGGCCACGCAGTACCACACGCAGGACCCGTCGAGCGGCACCTACCAGTACGGCTACACCGGGCCGCACCACGCCAAGTCCGAGTCCAGCTTCAACGGCGTCACTCGCGGAGGTGAGCGCTGCTTTGTTTGTCCGTTTGTTTTTCTTTCGATCCGCCGGTTATTAGGCTCGCGCGCGCTTCGATGTCGCGCGCGCCCACGCGCGCAGGCGGAAGATTCGCTCGGGTCCGCGGAGAACACGCGCGGCCGCGATGTACTCGGCCGATACGCGCCGATGCGTTTTATATTCGCGCGTAGAGCATTATTCGGACGGTTGCCGCTGCCCGCTGTTACGTGGACGAGCGAGAGCAAGGGACGGATGGGTGGACGTGTTGCTCGGACGGGCGCTCGGCCGCATGACTACGGCGAATATTATGTGGGAGCTCTTTGATTGAATTTGAATTTCGAGGGCAGGACGACGGGGCGATCGGTTTTAATTTAATTGCGCGGAAAAATCGGATTCGCGGAATTGAATCTGAATTTCGATTGCAGGACGATGGGGGGGATCAGTTTTAATTTAATTACGCGAAAAATCGGATTCTCGGAATTGACTTATCACGATGCACTTGATGAAAGAGGAAAAAGTAATGTAACATTTTTTTTATTTAAAAAATATCACGTTAAATTTTAAAGCTACGTTTTGGCTATGTACGTTGAGCTCTGAACAATAGAATATCCCGAAGATGGAGTTTTCGGAAATTTGAGTTCATTATACTGTTTTTTGAAAGAAAAGGCCTCTTGAGCGATTGCTTCCTACGATTCCTTTGTATAAGGGCCTTTTGAGTGTTTTTTTCTGCATTTTCTCTGGCCAGTCGAGACTCTTTTCTCAGTCCGATGAAATTGTTCAGCGGCCCGAGAAGCTCCGAGTCCCAAAAAAGCCTTCTTCTGCACGTCGTCATCTCCGACGCGCCACAGTCGTAAAAAAAAACAGAAAATAAACGTCATTTATCAATTTCTTACCAAATCCCTCGCCGTCCCATTTCAATTCCCAAAATATCCAGCGAAACTCCCCGCGACGAGCTCCAATCAACTCCTCCTTCAGCGCAAAGCCGCCTCTAAGTCACCGCAGCAATTCCGCGTCGATAAAGCGACCGCGTAACGCAGCGCCCCGTCGCCGCTGTATATACATAAGCTTCGCGCGTAAAAGTGTACAAACTGCGGCCGCAGACGCCTCCGCGCCAGCTCGCTCTCGAATTAAAGAGGCGCGCGCGGCTAATTTCGAGCTCGGCTCCTTCGCGGATATTGCCCCCTAAAAGTTCTTCCGCGCGAATTCGCAGCTTCGCGCGGCGAGAGAGAGAGAGAGAGAGAGAGAGAGCGCGCGACGAGCGGGAAAGGTGGCCTCGTCGAACGTTCGCAGCCGAGCCGGATATGAACCGCGGATATTACGGGCCATACGCGCGAGGGTGGTATGCTCGATTGTCGAACGGAGCGAACGAGTCGCGCCGCGCTTTCAAGGGAAGACGGGGGGGCGGGAGTGCGAGGTCATTGCGGGGATGAAGAGCCGGAGGACCCTTTGTTCTCGAATTTCTTGGAGCAAATCCTTTTCGGGTCGTAGAGCGTAAAATATGGCATTGCTCTTTAAACTTCGGCTTTATTAGCAAAAATTTAAATTATATATTTGTGGGGAAAAATCTAAACAAGCATCTTTCAAATTTTAAGCTTTAATTGACGAAAACTTGGATGGATTGGTAGTTGTTCGCATTTTAATTGTTCATCCATACATA
>JAWWEM010000044.1:1720934-1731324 GCA_035582935.1 Ormyrus thymus | reverse complement strand
TCAAATTTTAAGCTTTAATTGACGAAAACTTGGATGGATTGGTAGTTGTTCGCATTTTAATTGTTCATCCATACATATAAATGTTAACAGCTAACCCATGCCGAAGACATTAAAGCACATACTTTTTATTAATTTTTATAAATTAGTTTAATAATTAAAATTAGTTTCTCTTTTAGAATCTTTTCAAGCTTTAATTAATATTCTTTAGTAATACTTGAAAGAAATGTTAAACGTCAGTTTATAATTAAAATTTGAAATTTAACTTCTAATTATCAAGAAAATTCTTAATTAAACAACAACTGAATCTTATGGACGATGCCTTATTTACAAAGTAAAATATCCAAAAGTGATTTTCTAAAGTTTCTAAAGTAACTAAATTAATACAAATCAATTCCTGCCCGTCAAATCTTAAATATTTGATAAAACGTCGAATTACCAGCCAGTCAAGAGCAGATAATTTCCCCTCCAATAGATCACCAGCATCAATTAGCGGCGCCCTTTAGTTACGAAATCCTATTAACCATGACGTAATCAATTAATTAGATCGTTCTCGCAATAATTCCCAGGATAAAATAAAGAGCGACGACGACTCGCAGCCGAAAATCCAGAAGCGCAACCTCCTCGCTCGAAACGCCCCCCCCCCACCCACCCCCTCTAATTCGCGACGCCCGTCGACAAAGCGGCAGCGCAGCTCGGCCGTAATTTCGCCCGCAGCCCTGGAAAGGTAGCGGCGGCGGCGGCGGTACGTGGGGATTTAACGCGGGGAGTCGGCCGGAGAGACGCGGCGTCCGACTGACGGAGTAGCTGGGAAATTAGTTGGGCAATGCTACAATGTAGTCAATTAACGCCCATGCTAATGCCGCGGCCAGGTACGAGAAAGCCGCCGTAATTGGTGCGACGCGCGCGGCTCGGCCGAGCCGTACAGGTTATGCGCGAGCGCGCCGATGATGAATCGTCCGCGTCATCGATCGATACGTGTGTGCGCGCGCGCGCGCGCTCGGCGTGCACACGAGGCTTCCTTCGCCCGAGCCTGTAATTATGATTATCTTTTTCCATTGTCCCGAGGGCCGGGGATATCGCGTGCGGCTTTTTTTTTTTCTAGTATCAATTCACATCTTTTTTCTTTTTTTTTTTTTTTTCTAGCGCGCCCTTATTAGTCTTCGGCGCGCGAGGCGAGGTTTCCTCCCGATCGGAGAGGCCGATAGCGTTACGCGATCGCTTTTTAATTGCTTCTTCATTATCGGAGCGGACGCCATTGACCCTGTAATCTCGGTGGCACCTTTTTCTCGGAGCTGTCGGGAGTCTCGAATGGGCGTCGCGGCGGCGATTGCCGGGGTTTTACGAGAGACCGGGAATTCTTGAATGCCGGTTGTTTATAGTAGTTACCAGAGTTTCAGGCTGGGAAACGTTTATTTTCTGCTGCGATTCTATAAATCAGTTCGAAATTAGAAGGAAGTTTTTACGCCAAGTCTATAATTAAGTACGTGTATTTATGATTATAAAGCTATAATTGCGTGATGGATTTTTTACAATTTTTAATTATAATTTATACGTTCGTAAGCTGATAGCAGATTCAATTTGCCTTATAAATAAGTACCCTGCGGCTAAATTATTGGAAAATAAATGATTGTTACAAGTGCAGAATAATTAATTAGCCGACAGTCACGTATTGCTGCACGTTGTGAATTTTTTTATGAAAACGACACATTTTTTTGGCTTAAATTAGTAGGATTAAAATATTTTAAGAAATTGTAGTATTTTTAGATTTTACTAAATTTTAGATCTCGATTAATTAATTAACAAATATTAGTTAAATTTAAAAGTAAAATACATTTATAATTACAATAAGTATTCTAGTTTAAAATTTAGAATTTCAGTGCATTTATTAATCTTATATATATATACTTATAGACCCATACTAATAATATGAAGAGGTTCCTGAGATGAGCTCTTATAAACCGCAATCAGATAATTAATGTTCTCGAAATCCCTCGGTGTCGATGAGAAGCATTGATTTTCAGTATAGTTCAATAAATTTTAATCAATTTCCCAAATGAAAATTTCGTTTCAATTTTAAAAATAAAAACGATTACAAAAACACAATTGTATAAAACAACATTATTTCAAAATGAAGTCATATTATAAATAAATTCTGCCCCGAAATTCTAATAAAATCTACTAATTTATCAGTCCCAGTACAAGATCATTTTAATATCTACAGGCTATTCCTACGTAGACGCGAACGGCCTGATGCAGACCGTGTCCTACACGGCCGACGCAGAGAACGGCTTCCGCGTGCACGCCAGCAATCTCCCGGATCACAACTCCCTCAGCCCCGTGCAAGACACCCCGGAAGTCGCACTGGCCAAGAAGCGCCACCTCGAGCAGCTGCGCAGAGCCGAGTCCCTCGCCTGGCAGCAGCCCGACTCCGATCGTCATCAGCAGCAGCACCAGCAGTACCAGCAGCTCCAGCAGCTCCAGCAGCCCCAGCAGCAAGCCCAGTCGCGCAGCTACAGCTTCCCCAACTCCAGGAGGAACCCGTACCTCCTCAGCGTCGAGGAGGCGCGCGGCATCCCGGCCCCGCGGCCCAGCAACTCCCTCGACTCCTCCCCCGGCAAGGACGTCGACCTGCTGCCCCCGCGCGGCTTCTCCACGAGCAGCGCCAGCGTCCACCACCCGCCCTACATCATGGCCGCCGCCGCCGCCGGCCCGAGCGTCTACGCGGCCCTGCCTCTCCCTCTGATCCACAGCTCGATGAGGCACAGCCAGGACTCGCTCGGCCAGTACGAGTACAGCTACACCGGCGACACCAGCGCGAAGACCGAGTCCCGCTCCCTGGACGGCACGACTCGCGGGGCCTACAGCTACATCGACGCCAACGGCCTCCTCCAGCAGGTCCACTACATCGCCGACCGGGACGGCTTCCGGGTGCTCGCGACCAATCTGCCCGAGGCCTAAGCCAAGGCCGCACCTGCGAGCGGCCCCCCGACGCGCGCGCGACTCAGCGACGGCTAAGCGATAAGTACGTCTTACGCGGTCCGAGGGAGGAGGCTTCCAAGGAGCTACTGTGCGAATTAGCTGGGGTTTCTCTTCTTCTTTTCATTCGGTCTTAGCTTCGTGGATTTAGATTCTAAATTTATTGGGTTATTAATTTCCTTATAGTTGGGATTCATACTTTTATGGACATGCATTTAATGTCGGTAAACTTTTGGATGTATGAGAGCTGATTCATTGATTTAACAAGTGATTTATTACGTACAAGTTTTGGGAGAAAAACTTGAAATTTTATGAAGATCAATAAAATTGACATTTGTAAAGCGAATGGTGTGTTTTGAATATTTTAGGATTTTTTGCGTAGACGAAAAATATTTAGAGGGATATATTATGATAATTATACTGCTTCTACTTTACACTATATTACATTAATTTTGAAGGCTATTGGAACTACTTAATATACAAAAAATATCGAAAAATGTTTCAATTACTGTAATAAATCGATGTAGTAGATTAATTATTAATAGCATCGGTAAACATAACTTTTAAGGTAAAACAATCAATATGTCTGCAAAAATATAGAATAATATTATAAAAATTCGGTAAAAAATTTCAGAATAGCAAGAATCGTGTTACATTACTCGTATTACTTTAGATTTAGTATATATATTATGTAGTTATTATTATCTGCGAAAATCAATATTTTTCGTCTATTTCCAAATTTAATAATCTTATGTATTTTAAGGTTTTCTAATATGACTGATAAATAAAAATAATCTTTATAGTAATAAATGACATTTTATAAAATTAAATTGCTCAATTCTTTACAAAATTCCTTATTTATAAAGCATTTTTGTTTTACAAATTTTAGTAGCCTCAACTAGGTGATTTTAGTTCCTTTAATTTCCTTTGTATTAATTTGGTATTCAGTTGTTCTCTTATGTCGCTTTCATAAATCCTTTTCATGCCTTCTTCCAGTACTTTTCTGCGTTTCGCAATCATCTCGTCTTTAACCTGGCATTAGAAAAAATGTATTACAAAAGAAATCGGTACAATTTATGGATACAAAATATTATTACTTACATCTACGATGAATATATCATCCGGGTCTATATTACCGAAGTCCTCTATGGTATCATCATTAGGTTTCTACAAATTTTAAAAATCAAAAAGGTTTAGTTCATTGCATTTTCACTTAAAGATTTACTGTTTATACAAAAGATTTTTTATTACCTTTATTGCTAAAACTACGATAGCAAAGTGTCCCATATCTTCTGGCTCCGATTCATTCTCAGAATTTGAAGCTCCTCTTTTCTGGATGAGTTTCTTTTGTAAATCAAACAAATTAAAAATAAGCATATTTATAATAAATAATTATTAAATCAATTATTTCAGGTGTCATGAAAGTAAATTAAATGGAGATATTTATCTAGAATAGTAGTGACGGTTTAATATAGTAGGATGTAAAGAAAATATAACTGATTTTCATTTTGATTAGAGTTATAATAATATTACGTAATTAATGTCTACTTACATGAGCAGAAACGGAGCAACAGTTTTCCAAAAGGATGCATAAAACCTGTAAAATTGTGTAAAAAATGATATTTTTTTTTTACTATATATTTAACTTACAATAAAAGATATTAATGATTTTTTATATTCACAAGAAATTTTTACAATTTTATTGTATTATTAAATTTTCCTTAACTTAACAAAAGCATTTAACAAATTTTTTTATATTATAATTACCAAAGAAAGAGTAAATATTGAAAACTTTAAGTGCAACATGTTTTCCTATGAGTGTTTGAAATTACAATTTAAAATGCACAGTTGAACATCAAGGTAAAAAAGAATAATTTACGACTTCCATTACTAAACAAAGCAATCAATTAATTCGTCGTGTTTTCAATAAAAAAATTACGAGTCCTGCTATCTAGAATTAAACTTTCAAAATATGATTGAATTTCTTTTGCTTCCTCAAAGGAAGCTTTGTGATGGCGAAAAAAATTTTTCACCATTTTTGAGCAAAAAAATTTTCGTGCTGTGTGGATGTGTGTGTGTGTGTATGTGTACTGGCGATAAATTTTGAACTACTCATCCGATTTTCATCGGTTCAAGCTTATTGATTATATAAAGCTTATTGATTTTCATTTGTTGTATGGACAAAACACGATTTTGATTTTTACGTTTTTTATTTTTCTTTTCTGTAATAGAATTAATATATTTTAATTTTGTGAAATGTTTATGAAAGAGATTTTTATTACTTTAAACTTGGGATTTATTAATTATCTAGTATCTATTGTTGACTTAATATTTGAATAAAATTTCATTCAGGTTTTTTGATGCTTCAAATATTTATATAATTAAGTCCTACAAATTGGCAGTGGTTTGTTACTTAATTCTTTGAATGCGTTTGTCAATGATTTGAATATTATAGCAGATCAAATTTGGATGGTTTTAATTGATTTAAAGAATATTTAAAATATATTTAAAAAATATATAACCCTTTTATTAAAAAATATCTAATTTAAAGATTTTTCTTGAAATGAAATTACGATAGCGGAATAATTGTTAAATATTTTTTTTCGGATACACAATATAATCACTGTATCCACTCTAATAAATTATTGCATCAGATATTCGAGCAATAACAGTCCAGCGAATAAGAAGCCTTGTTAAGTAACTACATCGATATTCCATTAAACGCTGATCTGCATTCAATGAATATCGAATTTTCCTTATCACAAATTTCTTTCAAACTGAAAATGAGTCGGATTTTGAATTAAAACTAACGATTTTAAAGCTCGAAGCTTAACGCCGAACAGATCGAAACCATCATAAAATAAGAGCAAAAAAAAAACCGAATCATCGTTTCCAAAAAGGTTTATACAGCGATTGCCGTAGCACCTTCGGCAGAGCTCGGGAAAAGTAGGGCAGGCGGCAGCGAGGGAAAAAACAGCCTCAAGACGACAGGGATTCGAAATGAGAAAGAGAAATCCGTGAGATATCGGAGCGCGTGAACCGAATTCCTGAGCGCGATCGCGGCGAGGAGGCCGGGAGTCGCGTCCCGTCCTCGTCGCTCGAATAGTTCCGTTCCGCTGATTTTCTTATTGGCTCCGATTCGCCTCGAGGCGGCAGCGGCGACATCTCTAAAGCAGCCGCCTTAAGGAGCCCCGCTAAGACAGACGAGTAGATAAATAATAGCGGCGCCATCGGGATGATCGCCCGGAGTGGGGCGGCCTTAAAAAATTCATGCAACACGCCTGGAGAGATTCCCACGTGCGTCGTCAGGCGGCGAGCTCGCAGTCGAACTCGATTCTCGAAGGAGACAGAGCGACGAGGGGGAAAAGGCGGAAAAGGACACAGGAAATAGATCAAAACGACTAGGCAGGAGGGCCAGATTGAGGAAAAAAATGAGGATGAAGCTCGGAGATGGGAGAAGCGCTGCAGCCCGCGGAGAAGATACAAAAGTGCACGGGAGCGCGAGAAATGGAAATCGAAATATTAAGTCCCGGACGAAGGAGTACCAGATTCGAAAATGACGGGGGAGGATAGGACGTCGCGCGCCCGAGACAGGGACGGAGGCGCGCGGAAATAGAAAAATGTTGAAGGAACAAGGCGACGGCTTAGGAAGTGCAGCATCGAAAATCTATTATGCACGCGAGAGGACGTTTTATCGGGTAAGAGGAGGGAGAGGGGAGAGGGAGAGTATATACTATATATGCCCGGAGGAATCCACATGAAATACTTATCGGAGTAAGCCGGGATTATATCCGCTCGAGGGCGTCGGTAATAAAACTGACGGCCAGAGAGAGAGAGAGAGAAAGAGAAGAGGAGATTGGCAGTCACCTATCGACGTGCCGATTATAAATTCGTGACCCCAAGCTTTGTTCTTATTATCGCTTTACCGGAGCCCTTTATCCGAGCCGTCTACGTATAACGACGCTTATAATGCGCAGCTGCCGAGCGATTAGGAGAGCCGAGCGAAAGAGAGAGAGAGAGAGAGAGGAGCCCAAAAAATCTCGTCACATCGACGCGAGCCGGGGGGAGGATTTTCTCGGGGAATAAAGGGGAATAAAGGGGATCTGCTCCTCGGATGCGAGCTGTTGCGCGATTATGTTTTCCTTGTAAAAGGTTGAGAGCCGAGTGACGGCGTTAACGCGACTTTTTTAGCCTCGGATCTTTCTTCGCCGAGGGATGATTAGTCGGGCTGCCGTTTTCGTGGGCGGGAGCTGCACGGGGTTGTTAAAGCTCTTTTTGTTATCTTGTTCAAATGGTAGCAAACTTTTAATAATTCAGTTTATTAAATTAAATACTACAAAAAATTAAATACTATAAAAATGAGTTCTAACGAGATGGTATAACATAAAATTGACAGATTTGTTTGGTTTTTTAGTATATCAATGTCCTTTGTAATTATCAAATGTATTATCTCCAAGTTTATGTTATGTTTGTAATTGAAAAAGTGCTTTTACTTAATTAACAAATGAATTAACGATGTTTTCAAAGTAGTTATATATACTGCGAACAAGATTTTCACAGCAACAATTAATCAGCTTCATTTTTATCACGCTTGTTTTACTACCCAAAAAGGTGTAAAAAAAAAATAATAAACTTGGCAATGATTGTACATAACAAATCTTTGGCCTTTTGCATGCACAATCGATGCAGCTGCTTCCTTATACGGACTGCTCAGCACCGCGAATGAAAGAAAAGGAATCGATTGCAGAGTTGCTTGCGTTCTCGGCGCGACGAGTATTAAATCAATCATTCGCACAATTGTTACTGTTTGAGTGAAATGACAATTTCATTTTGATCTTGAATAGTTTTTTTGAAAAATAGCGCTTACATTAAGCAAATTGAATTAAAAATGTCCTGGTTAACCTACTTTTTATACGAGTTTTATCAAGTAGTAACATCCAAGATTGATCAGCCAACAGCCGATAAGCATAACTCAGTCGGAATTCTTAAACTCACTGCAATAAAGAGCCGAACTCTTATAACTCTTCGCAATCGAAATTACCATTTCAAATCACCTCGATAGAATTAATATCGGGACGCCCGCGTCGCGCCTCGCAGGAACTCAACTTTTCGTCAAATAAAATTCCCTCGCCCTCGCAGTCTCCGGGTACATTAAACGCGCCTGCAACGCTTCCGTTTACAGCGTCATTCGCTCGTTCCTCCCCGGCGGAAGCGTCTAAACGAAAGCGCAGCGAAATAAACCCAAACAAGCTCTCGGGGGCAGGCACGCGGAAAAAAGGGGGGCGGGGGAAAAACGAGAAAAAGAAAAAGCAGCCGAAAGCCCAACAGCGAAAAGCTCTCGGGGGGCGAAGAGGTGTGCGCGAGCCCCGGTCCCTAAAATATATTCAAAATCCGGAAAATCAGCGGACCGAATTCGTGCCGCGCCTGCAGTGTGTCTCCGGCGAATCCGTCCCCTCGCATCCGCACGTAGCCCGCCGCCTGCCCGCGGAGAAACAGCAGGCAGCGAGCGAAAATGCAGATTAGTCGGGAGTCGGGTGGGGGGAGGAGGAGGGGGAGGCTGCAGAGCGCGGCTATATACACGTTCCCTCGGAAAATGGGGGCGCGCACGTGAGCTGCTTTCGCCGGGCCGCGTACGCGCTTCCTGGAGTAACGCTCGGCGAGCTTCTTTCAATTGCAAATCGCCGCGAGCCCGAGAGAGATAAAAAGACACGGAGAGAGAGAGAGAGAGAGAGAGAGAGAGCTAAATCCGAGCTGGACGCGCGGCAGTATTGCCCTGCCGGAAACAATGGCCCCTCTTCTTTACGGCTTTCTTCTGCGAGGGGGCGCGCCGCCGCAGCCGCGTATAAATATGAAAATACGCCGGGCCGGAAGTCGTTTTGAGGTGGGCGTCCCCCAACCCCCCTCTCAACCAGCCGCCCTTTTAATTGATACTCTGTGAATTATTCATGGGGGCGAGCTTTACGGGGGAGGCTAATAAAACTAAGGGACTCCGGGGCTGGGAGAGAGGCGCGAACGGCGGGGAATAACAATACTGCTTATTGGATGTATAATTATGTCATTAAGCGGAATTCCGGCAGGGTGTCCCGGGCCACTGGATACTGCAGTTTTATTCTCGCGGGGCCCTGCGAGATGTTTACGGAGCAGCCTGTTGTACCTTTTCGAGATAAGCGAGGATGTTTAGGGGGGTCGGGGTACATTATCGCTCCGAGATCGGGGAGCTGCAGTCGGGGCTGCTTTCGTTCGGCTTCGCGCGTACGGTTTCAAATAGATTTCACGTAATACGACCTTCTCGGCCGATTAGACTTTGATTTCAGGCGTAATGGCACACCGCTCGATAATGGGAAATTTTGCTAATGTCTTTTGCGTATTGAATTTAACCTTGAAATATATATATATATAGAGAGAAGGGCAATCTGCTTTCTTCGAATGGCTGCTGCGCAAGTCCTCGGGGGATTTCGGATTGGGAAGAAAGGAAACGATGAACAATTGAGAGCTTTCGAAAGGGCTGCTTCGCTATTAATGAAAAATTGATTTCGTTTCGAGCGAACGCGGAAATGCCGCTATTATTTGCTCCGACGGGTAATTAATTAAAGGTGATGTTGCGATATTAGCAGGATGAATTTATAATGCTGCTTGCGGTGCCTGTTTGATAAACCAAAACATTGTTCCGTTTATTAGAAGGAAAAACATCTGCGCTCTTGGAGCATCAAATGTAAAATCAATATTACCGGATTCATTCTTAATTCAAACTAAAAGTATAATTTGTTTCAAAAGTTTGCCTTACTCCTCCAAGTTGATAGATTAACTCCTCCGTTTAAAGAAGAAAAACGAATTCGATCGTTTCTTCGGAAGATGTAAAGATACGATTACGTCTGTCAATAATTATTAGGACCCAAGAATATCTTAAGCTACAACTATCACAATTTAAAAAAAAAAAAAAATGTCATTTGGATTAAATGATTTATCGCCGACGTATCTTACATTAAAATCTGATATCTATACGACGTTGAAAACTCAATTCAAAAAACTCTCTATATACATTTCACAAAGCCAAGGAAGCTTAATCATTAGTTCAAATAACAAATCCTCACCGCACAAATACTAAACCCGCAATCACCCGCGTAATTGTTAAGCCGCGGCAATCAGTTTAATTTAAAAAGCAGGCTCCGCAATCACCCGTAAAGACACCCGGCGGAGTAACACGAAGCCGCTAATTGTCGCCTCTTAGCCGGGGGGCCCCCGAAGCTTCAAGAAGCGGCTTAATCGGTGACCGGCTAATCGGGAGCGGCACTTGAGAGCCTGCGAAACGAAAGGCGCCTCCTTCTCTCTCTCTCCCTCTCGCGCGATCCGTCGGCTTTGCTCCGGGAAGGGAGAGAGAGAGAGAGAGAGTCGGGGGGGGGGGGGGGGGGGGGCG
>JAWWEM010000044.1:1707845-1720834 GCA_035582935.1 Ormyrus thymus | reverse complement strand
AACTTCAGAGATGGGGTAGTATTTATTGTGGTCCCCTCCACTCCCCGCCCCGTGTGTATGAAGAAATTTGTTCACGTATAACGGGGGGTGGGGGTGGGAGGTGCTCCAGTCGATCGGAGCCCAGCTCCCATAATTCGACCAATTGCGAAAATAATCTCTCGAGCTATTTTAAAGGAGGATGGATCGAATTATTGTCTTGAGCCGCGGCTCTAGGGCCGGGAGGGATTGCAGCCGGGATGATTAGATCAGGGGGAGGGGGTTTAGCCTCCGTCTTTTCACGGGGAGGAGGCATCCCGAAGAGTCGGTAAGTTGGCGAGGATGATATTGAGGAAGTTTGGTGCCGATTTTACCGAAATCTCGGAGGCTTAAGTATTAGAAGTTTTTGCATAAATATGTGGGCTTTTTGTGGATTCTGGGGCCAATTGAATATGGTGGAAACTCGAAAACTTGCACAAGCAGATAATCTTGCACGGAAGACTTCGAGAAACTCGGAATTTTCTTCCCCCACCAAAATTGTGCGAATATTGCGTGACCTCGCTTTATTTTCAAATAAAGTTTTTGTAGCGGGAATTGTTTGTTTAATTATCGTTCCTTTATTTTTGTTCAATTTGCATTTACCTACTTTCGAGTATTACACACACATACACTCACACACACACGTTGCACGCTATTTAGCGAACTGTGGAAAACAGAGTAAGCAAATGAAATTGCGGGGTCTTTGATGCGGTGAAACTAGTCCATAAATTTGGCACGAATACTTACTTATTTGAGATGAAAATGATGTTAACAATGGTGATTGAAAGCGTTTATAATTAAGCCTACAACTCGAAAGGTGCACTAATGTTCATTTTTCTTTTTATCCAAGTCGAAGGTAAGCTAATTAGCCGGCAGAGGAGAGCTAATATTAATTAAATTAATTTACTTAGACGCTGGTACATATTTTCAGTACACCGCCGCTGTTTAGAGCTGAGCGATGCGCAAACTGCAATTAATCAACGGCGTCGCTTCGGTGTATGTCGGGTAACGTTGGTGCCGGCGGTTCTTAAACTGTAACGCCTCGTAGCTTGGCAAATTCAGTCTTCGGATCTTTACTGCAATTTACAGAACAAATGTTACGAAGGTCAATAAATGTTTTCAATTATTTTTATGTACTTTTGAATTTTAATTGAACAAATAATTTTTTATTTATGTAAATAAGAAATATTATATTTTGTAAAAAAGTCTTTTAATTAATTCTGTTTAATAATTTATTTTTTGCAGTGTCATTTTTTTAAGAAAATTTATTACTTGACTGCCCTTAATTTATTTCATTCCCAAGTCTAATTGACCGAGGTTAAAATATACATAAAACCAAGACTCAAACGAAATTATTGATTTTTAAATTCAACAGGTAATGTAATAGTAGATAGATAATCCATCATGCAATCATTAACTTACTCCTTGTTAAAAACATTTAACAACTATTAAAAATGATAATTTTACAATTCATATTTCAATGCGCTTTATTTTAAACAATTTTCATTTTCAAAGTGCTGTACGCTACGATCTTCAAACTCTTTTAATAATCTCTATTTAAAACTTTCAGAGGATCGGTCGAAATGAAGCGTGATGCTATTAATTTGCGCAGCATAACCCATCAGCTACATCAAACTTGGTTTGGTAGCGAAAATTACTTACATTGTCACAAGGGCTTGTTGACCTATTTAGAAACATGTCCCTAATTGTAATCAAAACTTTAGGACGACGTCCTACGCTACATGCAGTACCGCCCTGCTTCTTCTAAGTTTATTCCGCCTGAATACTTCAATGTTGCTAAATGCAATAAGTCTACGCGGGGACTTTTTGGATCATTCATCACGTCGAGATAAAAAAAAAGAAAAAAAATGGGTGGACTGAAAAGTTCATCGGAGCGTAAGTGAGTTAATTGAGCAGAACAATTGATAAGCTGTTTTTATTATGTACTATTAATTCTATTTGGGTAAAGCGGTTTTAATTTCTTTTTTTATTTTACACTAATTTCTTACACAATTTTCTGATTTAAATACCATTGTTAAACCTCAAAATAATTTTAATCTTTTAATCAGGATTTGTAATATTTAACAAGAAACTTTGCATCTTAACTTTAATTTATTCTATCATTTTAATAAAAAGGCGAGGAGCTTATTTCTGTTTATCAATTTAGAACTAGTTGACCACTCAGTCATTCCTACGCAGAAGTACGTTTCATTTTAATAAATAAAAAATAAAATAATTATTTAAATAAATAAATAAACTTTACGTTCGTATAATGCTGATTTTGGGGTGAGCAGGATTTTCCGCAACAATTTGCGGACGATTGAAGCTTGACAAACGATATTCCCACGATAGAACCGACCCAATACATGATGACTACGTGTGACTGCTTTGCTAATTAGCCTCTTGCGCATAAGTTCATTGGAGAGGCCGGAAAATTTATGTGAACGGCAGTAGATTTTTCAACCCGCCTGCCTTTATGCTTTTTTACAAGCACTTGCGCATGCTTAAATCGGATCAATATTAGAAAAAAACAAAGTTATTTGATGTTTGAAAAAAAAAAAATATTCTGCACAAAGTACCTAAACAAATTTTATCGGATAATTTAGTCCACCTGATCTGACGATAAAGTGCGTTTTAAAAGGGTATATGCGGCGCCCTTTCGTAAGCCTTTATCACTTGCGCGCGCATTGATTGCACCGAACCACCATTTGGTCCGAAAGCTCTCAGTGCCATTAGGTGGGTACGGAGATCGATGAACAACTGCCCCGGAGTGAAGTTGAAATCGAAGTTTAGCGCAGATACGAGGTGCGCCATCAGAGAGAAATTTCGAATTTGCTGTTGATTTTTTATTCGTTAGTCGGGGTTGGAAACGTCGAAATTAAACACCTGTTGATTAAAGTTTCTTTTTTTACGCCAAAGTAACCAGTTTTCTTTTTTTTTCTTTTTTAAATCACAGAAAAAAGAAATAAAAAATAAAATGTGAATATGAATCAATACTCTTAGCGAGTTAAATAAATGTATGTTATTTTACTGTATAATATTTATAAAATAGAATCTGTAAAATGAATTTTTGTTACACATATTTTAGAATTGATTAAAAATCTAGACAAATAAATGACAGAAGAGCAATATAAATTCTGCATGAAGCAAAAATAAACGTAAGGTATTTGAGGATGTCAAGGTTAAATAAATAAATCGAGTTAATGTAAATTCTCACAACTTTCATTGTATTTATACGATTAAAATTACACTTTTCTTTAAAAGTTCGGTAACATTTCTTGGGTAACTCAATAGTTTATACAGGATCGCGTTTCTCCGATCGCTTTTAAAAAAGGGCAGGTTGCGCCCAGTAAGCGGAAAAGTTAGCAAAAAGACGATTTAAAACGCAATATTCTATGTATACAATGTATCGGAACATGTAGCATCGATCAACCGCACAGCAGCTATATGTTTTTTGCGTCTTTTCGCGCTCACCGGAAAAGTTATACATATGAAAAATCAGTAAACCCGTCG
Organism: Ormyrus thymus; assembly: GCA_035582935.1. Lineage (NCBI taxonomy): Eukaryota > Metazoa > Arthropoda > Insecta > Hymenoptera > Ormyridae > Ormyrus > Ormyrus thymus. Next base: position 1,717,306 of record JAWWEM010000044.1, on the reverse strand, counting down.
ATATAACATTATTCCATAATATTTACGTATAATTTATGTTTATGCATACTTTTCCGACACACTTAAACGTTTGTGTTTTGGCTAAACGCGCTTGTGTACATTAAAACAACGATTTTTTTTTCTCTCTCCCTCTTTGTCTTGTATTATGCAACGCTGCATATGTCACTGTACGTGTTTTATCATCGAAACTCCTCCTCGCCTCCTCTCTTCGTATGAATATTTTGCGTGTCATGACGGTTCTGGGCGACTGTCCGGAATAGTTGCATCTGGAAGAATAAACGGAAGCTTTATTTACTTTCACTACTTTCTGCACTCGTTCTTAAAAGAAAGTAAGAAAAAAGATTCTATAATAATTCTTTTCGCATTTCTAAAATTAATAGAAGCTCTGCTGCTTTTAGTCGAGAGACTATTAAAAGCCCATATTATGGCAAAGAGGGTAATTAAAGCTCTGAAGTCTAAATATAAGATAAAAACTTGAGTCTCGGAAATAGCATGAATGGAATATTCAATAATCTATTAATAGAGCTGCATTATACGAAAGATAAGCTTTCATTACGCTACTCCCCGTCAGTGGTATGACGTTGTATCGCGGTGTTCGCCTTTAAATATTTGTTGTTTTATCGATTACGAGCTTTCCCTCTATTAAAGGGCTAGTATTAGAACGCTTTTCAAGATCGATAACGCAAAAAGCGCTGCCTCTACCTGCAGAAGTGCGTCCGCGAATAATAAGTTTCAACAGCGCCGATTAGCATTATCATTCTAATTTCATTGATCCGCTGCTTTCTAATTAACACAGCGTTAGACTCCATTCATTGACTCGAAATTCAGTCGATTTTTCTTATTCCTCCCTCTATCGCCGAGTCTGGCTCTCGTAAATTTTCCAGGCATCTTCAGCATTTCGGATGGAACTCGGAGGCTTTAGCAATGCTTCACTTCACTAACGAGTATTCAACAAAGCCAGTCGCGCGTTACCTCGCCCCGTCTATTATCCTCCCCGGTCTTTGAGTCGGTATTAATTTGCTGTGTACTCGTCGCCCTTTTCGTCTAATTCTAATTCGCGCAGCTTTAATTAATGTTTATTTCAGCCGACGCTGCCTCTTGCTAGCTTCAAGAATCCATTGTTTGCCCTCTTCGGTTAACTTTGCCCAAGAGCTTCACGGCACTGCACGCGCCGAAGCTGAATTTACTATAAAAGCTTAGTTCATCAAGGCTAAAACGAAAGCGTTCCAATGCAAGAGCGACTGTTCGAGGAAGCGTTTCGAGCATTGCAAAATAAAAGCCATTATCGACCTGATGCGCTGGCGTTCCATTCAAACAGTCGCCCAGTCCTCGGGCTGATCATCAGCTCTCGTCCTCCGGGCCTCGGTCTCGTCGCAGCCTCTGAGGCTCAGGTCGACCAGGGCGATCCGCTCGTGCCGGTCGTCGGACTTGACCGACCTGCCGTCGCCGCCGTCGTCGTCGTCCACGGCTCGGCGCGTCTCGACGCCGCCGAAGGAGACCCTGCGTCTGGTCTCCTGGGTCGCCTGCAGGCTGCTGCCGCTGCTGTCGCCGCCGACGCCGCCTGGCCGTAACTCGTCGCTCGCCGGGACGTTCAGGGTGAGGCACTGCGCGCCGAGCCCGAGGTGCTACAGTCATCTGGAGTCGCTCTGCGAGTGGACGTTGGCGTCAGATCCGTGATCTGGGTCGGAGTCTTCGATCGAAAGGCCCTGCGACGGGCTGCATCGCGCGCGGCCGGGGCTCCGCTCGTTCCTGAAAAGCGAAATCTACAAAGTCCCGCCGTTCAATCAGTGTGTTCCTTTCTTTTTAACTTGGTTCAACAACATTATGCGGGGGAGTCCACCAATTACAGGGGATAGAACTTTCAACAACGATGCTCGATGAGGCGGAGAAGATGTGACAACGGGGGGAGAGCACAACAGAGGCACGTGACACACCTGCGATTCTGAGATTTTTTTTTTATTTTTGCATCTGCGCCGTCGATCGCGAGACGCGAGGCTTTAGTCATGGACTCGCCGAAGATGCTGGGATTCTCTGAACAAATCAATGGTACCAACGGATTTTTTAATCATGCAATCTGTTGAAAATTCGTTTTCAACGTTTTAATGGCAATTTGTTTTTTTGAAGAGAATTTCTTCGTCCATTGTATCGCTTAACGAAAGAGAAACGCTTTTACGGTCTTAACTCAACTACCGTTACATCATAGGAGACGCGTCAATTTTTCCTGGAACATTGTAAAAGCTTCTAAAAGCGTATATGAAAGACGTTTGACGAAGATAAAGCAACTTTACCTTTGAAAATTCTCAATATTAATCTACTCAAAAAGAGCTTTGTAAACTTTTCGTGATTAAAATATCAATGGAAAATTTAGAGTTTTTATTCCGGCTTCTTTTTGATTATTAAACTGTTTTTTATAGAACTTGAACCATTTTTTGTCGATAAAGTCATGTTTCTTTCGAAGTATGAAAATGTAGAACAGACGCCGTGAAGTCTGCATGTCAATTCTTTGAAGGATCTACTGGGACGAATCTAAACGACGGTAGAAACTGCATGCGTGGAATCTCGTCAAATACATTGATCAACATTAAAAAGATAAACACATAATTAATACATTATATAAATATGATATGATAATTAAAATATACAAATATTATTAAATACAAATCTAAATATATATAAAGAGTAAAATGTAAATACACATATAGTAAAATATGAAAGTAACCACAAATTTTGTAAAAAGTATGTGTGCAGTCTTTTTATTAAAGTTCATTTTTAAAAAATTCATACAAAATAATAACTTTATTGTATGAGTTTCAACAAATTCCACAAGTTATTCAAAAAATTAATGTTCATGGAAAAACATTAATTTGTCGGAAGGATCTCGGTATATCGATAGTACGCCTTCGTATGATCTTATTTGGTTTGCGACAACCAGCAATATCAAATAATTTATTTATTATTATTTATGTTTGACTGCGCACATTTTTTTTTTTACAAAGTTAAATAATTTTTATGAAAATAGATGCTCATGAGTTGTTAAATAAGTTTTATAAAGACATACGCTTAAAAATTATTTTAACTGTAAATTTTATTTTCATTACAAAGTACTAATTTTAAACTTAAAGTGTCTCGCCGATGTTTGTTTTGAACTATTTCAATATAATTTCTATCTTTTCGAAAACTATAGAACCTTAACTTTTGATGGTAGCATAAAGTCTAATATTTTACAATTATAAAGATTAATTGAGCTACTTTATGCTAATTTAAATTAGTTCAAACTTTTGAATTAAATTCCTGTCGGCGATAACTAGCGCTAACTTTGACCACGCAATTCTCAAATTTCCCCGAGGATGATACCAATTTTAAGAGTGACATTTCTTTCAGCCCTAAACAATGCCGCAGCCGCAAATAAACATTAAACTTGCAAAGAGGCTCGTCCGAAAATTTTGAATTAAAAAAAAAAAAAAACAACGGCAAAAACTGCAACTCAGGAGCACCTTGCGCGGAAGGACTCGAGCGCGCCCGAGTCGAAAAAAGAACTTTGGAAATCCATCCGTGAAAGCTATCGGGTGACTTGACAAGCGGCGGTTACCTCGTGGCGAGCTGGCTGCCGTCGCTGCCGCGGCGCAGCGTGTTCGCGCGCTGCTTGCAGAAGCAATTGCAGATGATCTTCTTGAAGGCGAAGCGGAAGTCCTTGCTGAAGAGGGCGTAGATGCAGGGATTTATCGCCGAGTTGCAGTAGCCCAGCCAGAAGAGCACGCTGAAGACCGTCGGGTGGATGCAGTTCGGGCAGAAGGCTCGCACCAGGTACATCGTGAAGAACGGCAGCCAGCAGAGGATGAAGCCGCCCACGATTATGCCCAGCGTCTTCGCCGCCTTCGTCTCCATGCGGATTCGCTTCACCTGCGGTTCAGTTTTGTTTTTTTTGTTTTCGTGTAGGCTTGGGAAAGCGTCGCGAGAGTAAGGGATTTGTGGATTAGTATTTTTAATTGTAATTTGGAAAGCTTGATTTTAACGGGTTTCAACGGAGAGAAGAATTTTAGAAACTTTTGAATAATTTGGATTAGTACAGTTAGTCTGACCTTTGAAGTACAATTTATGAGCGTACGTGACTTTGTTGATTTTAATTTAATCCTCGTGTCAAGTCCAACTTTATTTCTGGATTTTATTTTAAGCTTCAATATCAAACTGAAAATTATTTTAAAAAATTATAAATCAATAGTAAGTTAGGTTTTTAAATTACTTACTTGGCAAGTACTCGAGCCTATTTACTGTTCTAGTCGACTTTTTAAAATTTTTCTTAAAATCAATAGAGTTTTTCGTAAATTGAAAAGCAATATGTTGTCAATGCCAATATCTCCAATAGTTTACTCAATTTTCGATCAAACTTTTTCAGAAACCAATACACTTTCTCGTAAATTGAAAAGAAATACGTATGTATCAAAAGTATCAATTGGTACACAATAAATAATTATGCTGCTTTCGTGTATAATGGTAGATATTTAAATAATGAACAATTAATGCAAATTTCGACTTTATTTTAATTATTATATTTGTTTTACTACATTGATTATTAAAGACGTAAAGAATTTTTTAATCACAAGTGGTTAAGTTTCTACAACAATTACAGAGCCCTGTACCGTTTAATTTCTCTCAATAAAACTAAACTATCAACTTTTTTCGATAAATCGTTTAGCAATCAACACCGCCATTACCGGCCGAGAGTACAAACTACGCGCATGTATACTCACTTTGTACAAAGCATTTCTCGCTCATTTTTTTGCAAAGAGTGAGATAAACATGTGAGATGATTATTAAATAGTCCTGCAAATATTTACATTCTTTGATCTAAAATACTGCAAAATTTTAAATTAAAAAGCACCCTTCAATCGTAAATCAGTAATTACAAAAAAACCAGAATGTAGGTCACTAAGAATCGTATCCCGCGCGCGTGCAAAAAAAAAAGAACATAATTGCGTTTAACAACGCAGTCGCACAGCCAAGGCGGGGAGGGGTAAATATAAATTTCCCGGTAGCACTCGGGCTTCCCCGAGCTCGCAGATGCACGCACTCCGGCGCTGCCCGGCAACTTTGATAATTAGCGCGAAGAGCCGAGCTCTCCCGGGGAGGAGGGGGCGGGGGTTGATTGGCAAAGGGGGTGTTCACCTGAGCTTTTATGTTTCGCTTGCCCATTTTCATGACGCGGGGCTTCTCCTCGTTCGTCCCTGGAGTCAATTCCCGGAGCGAGACGGCGTCTCCGGTTACTTGACTTTCGCAACTACTGCGCCGACTCGGCCTTCTGGCGCTTCCCACTCTGCCGATGCCTCCGACCTAAATAACATAAGCATTCAATTTACGATATAGCCGGCTTAAATCACTCCGCCGGAGAAGAGGGAGAGAGAGAGAGAGAGAAGGTGACGCGTATACACCCTCGAAAGTTCGCCGCTCCTTTATTTTGCGCTTTCTTTCCCGAGCTCCTCCACTCGGCCGATTGAATTATGAAGCGAGCGAATTGCGGGGGTTTTTGGCCAAAGGCGGAGGAAAAAGAAAAATCGGGCTTTTAGTATCTCTCGTGGTTTGCTTGCTCAATGACCGTATCAGCGACGATTCAGCGAAAAATATCTAAGCTTTTATTTTTCGCGGCTCTCACGGAGGAAGAAAACCGGCGCGGAAACTCGAGAGCTAAAATAACTTAATAAACAGAATTGTCTTGATATATTTTTTCCTTTTATTTTAGGAGAAACGTTTTAGCGAAAATGATAACAAACGGGCTCACTCTCTCTCTCTCTCTCCCTCTGGGTTTTTCGTTTTGAAATTATTTAGCGTTAGTAACGCGTTATTATTTGGAAAATTCGAGCGAATAATCTGAAACATTTGAGAGAAATGCGTTCAAAAAGAATTTTCGCGTTCTCTTTTTACGTGCACGGATAATGATTTCGGAAAGAATTCAAACTAGGTCGGTTTCGCTGAAAATTTATGAAAGGAGACTTTTTAAGCTCCGCAGCCATTTTTAAAAAGCTTTGCGAAGGAATTTAAACGTGAAAATATGCGAATTAGAAAATGGTAAGAGCTTTCGAGGTGAAACGGGTAGTCGTCGGCTAACGTCAATAGTTACCTCCGAAATCCCGAAAATGATCGCTCTCAAAAAATTTCACTCGCCTCGCTGCTGCCGGAATGGAAATCTTTTCAATTCATTCGCCTCCGCTCGCGCGTAATTGTATTTGATCTGAGCGGCCCTTTCGCCAGTTTCTCGAGAGCCCAAGTGTATATCCAGCCGGCGCGTCTCTCTCTCTCTCCCTGCCCTCCCCTCCCCCCGGGCGATAAGAAGAAGGGAGTGCGTTTGCTCACCTTCAGGTGAGTGGCTCTGGAAGACGGGCACAGCTGGCTCTGCGTCTGGCCGTTGCTGTAGTGCACGGACACCTGGGAGCACCTCGAGGGCGTCCTCTCCAGCGTGTTGTTGCACTTGGTGTTGAGGGTCTCGGTGCTCGGGTAGGAGACCGAGATCTTGATGCGGTCGCGCCTCGACGGGCTGCGCGCCGTCGCCGGGGTGCAGTCGCTGCTGCGGGGGCTGCCGTTGCTCCCGTTGTACTCGCTCGCGCGGCCCCGGTGGATGCGCAGGGTCAGCCGCTGCTCGTCGAACCTGAAAGCGGCGCGGCTCTTATTTACTCTCTCTCTCTCTCTCGCTCTCTCTGGCTCGCTGGCCGTGTGTGCTTTTCTCCTTTGATCGACGGGTTGAGAATCGGTGTGAAGGGTGCTTCGGGCGACTTTTCATTGCGTTTATGTAAGACGGGCGTTCGCTTGAATGTCGAGTCTTGCAGGAAGGGTGGGGAAAAGTTTGATGATAGATAGTTTCTGTTTCGTAGCTTATCTGATGGGTTCGTCGGACAGGTCTTTATCGCGACTTTGAGTAAATAGACTTCATTTTAATTTGAAAAATGTCCATTAAATTGATTTTGTTTCAAAATCGATATTATGAATTTAGAATAAGCTGTTAACAATCTATTAAATGTACTATTTTATGAAGAAGAATCAATTATGCTCATTGAATAAAAACTACTCAACATAAAATGAAGATGAATAAACAAAGCAATTTGATTGTAAGTGGGAAGTGCAGCACCCCGAAGAACCTTAGGGTCGGGAAAGGCGACGCCAAAAAAAAAAAAAAAAACTGAAGAAGGAAAATCCCTCTCGGAGAACGGAGAGACGAGCAAAAAATCATCTCTGGTCTTCGAAACCTACTCGCTGAATGTTTTATCGCTTTACGGCTGTAATAGAGACGTGTGGTCCCAACGTTTTTACGGAGCTTCTGTAAGCCTGTCGCCTTTAATCTTCGTTTCATAGATTATTTTCAATTTGTAATTTTTGGAGAAGATGTATGAGCTTGTTGTTGTTCATTTAAGGTTAACGGGATTGTATATGATAGCCGATAGTTTTCATCATTCTTTTTCACTTAGTTTTCTCATTTTCTTTTGACTAATCAAATCTGAATATATATCAAGCAGTCTGCATAAAAGCAGTTTGTGTACAACTATACACGGAGAAAAAGTTTCAGTAAAAATTACTATACTGTTTAGAAAAGCGAGCACAGACTGCCACACCCCCAAAAAATTACCATACTTTTTAGTAAAAATTCGTGTAATTTTATTAATGTTCCTGAAATTCCAGTATAATTTACTAAAAAGTGTGGTAATTTTTTGGGTTTTGGCAGTCTGTGTTTGCTATACTAGAAAGTTTAACCATGTTTATTGAAATATTTGTAATTTTTACTGAAATATTTCTCTCCGTGTACGTGGTAGCAGATATTATATTTAAAATTTAATCGTGCATGATTATACCTATTATGCAAAATCGGACAGCTCCCTACATAATTACCTGTACAATGATTCTATCTTCGAATGACATCGAAAGAAGAATTAATTCAAAAATAAGAAAGGAAAAATTGGCTAATTCATGGTCATCTCCAAACCACCTTCCTCCCTCGTAATTTCGTCGCAAAAGGCCGAGAATGAAATTTCGCGGGCAGCGCTAAATGATTTCCTGGCGAAAAATCTCTTCATCCGAAGATCGTCGGTCCGGAAATCCGAATCCCCGCTCGCCCGGGATCACAAAGCATGACAAACGACTCGGACGCGCGCGCGAGAGAGTGAGAGCGCTTACCTCGATCCCATCGTCTTGGAGCTCTTGGTCGTTCGGAAGCCCCGATTGATGGCCCTCGTGGTCGAGACCGCGGCGTTGTAGATTCGCCAGTAGAAAAACAGCATCACCAGCGTGGGTATGTAAAACGATCCGAGGGCGCTGAAAGAACAAGAAGCCCGGCTCTGAGTGGCGAGCTGCAAAAAAAAGCCTCGGAGAGAGAGAGAGAGAGAGAGAGAGAGGTTGGCCGCGTATTTTTGCATTCAACAGGTGAGAGAGGGAGAGAGACAACGCGTCGCCGTGTAACGCGAGTCTTCTTGCGTGGAGGAGGGTGCTTTTTTGCCGGCATCGGCTGATATCGAGGGAGGCTCGAGGGCACTTTTGCCGGTGCTTTCGCGATTGTTAAGCAGCTATTTATAGCTCTGAAAATCGATTGTTTTGGGCTACGTCCGGGCTTTAAGGAGCCATAAGCCAGGGGTCATTTGAGAAAATTCTTTTGATAGCAGTCTAAACTTTTGTCCGTTATTTTTTAATTAAAAAGCGCGGTCTTCTGCGATTAAAACTTACCGGGCAATTAAGCCCAGGAAGGAAAGAGCCGCCGCTCTTATTATTTAAGAACTTTTTTAATTTGCCTCACAACTAATGATTTTAAAAAGCGCGAGAAGGAAAAATAACGAAAAGTTTATTTGAACAAGTTCAAACATCAATTAGTGATAAATTGCTTGAACTTAAAATGCACGTTTTAAAATTTTTAGTGCAAAACATTGAAGTATAAGTAACTACATAATGTATAATAATAAATATATAATATTTAGAAAATATATTCTTTTAAAAGAATGAAATATTTTTCGCACAACGCTTTTTTCTATTTTTGTCTCGTACTTGTAGCCAACAACATAAAAAAGTAAACCCCAATAACTAATTTTGAGGATGTAGAGAAGCCGCGCAATTTCCTTTGGGAAATGTTATTGAAGGTGGGTTACAGATAAGGTACGAGCTATGCTTTAATCTTTATTTTAAGGGAATATTTATTAAATATTTGTATAATACGTATAAATAATTTAAATAAAGTAGCACAATATTTACATTAAGAAAGTCATGAATTCAATACTTTTTAGTTTCAGCAAAATTTAATAAATAATAAAGTGAGCATAAAAAATGATTGCTTTTAGAGAATATTTAAAATTATGCTAATTAGCATAGAAATTACAAAGACGTTTCAAGTGTCAGAATGTACACGGAGAAAAATTTTGATTAAAAATTACAAATAAAATTCGGGTAAAAATTACACCTACGATGTTAATCCCGGACCCGCCTCGCATTTGAGTAAA
>JAWWEM010000044.1:1678950-1707745 GCA_035582935.1 Ormyrus thymus | reverse complement strand
CACCTTACTGTCAAAATCGCCCGAGATTCACTCAAATATAGGGGTAATTTTTCACCAAAATTTTTCTGCGTGTATATAAGACTAACGTACAAAGACCTACGTGCTTTCAATTAGAACTTCAGGTAGTTGCTAAGGGTAACTGCAATGAATGTTGTCAGTTATCCTACATTGGAGTTCTATCTGCGTCAGTTGCTATCTCAATCAGTTTGATATTCTAATTTATAATACATTACGCTCTATTTAAGAATCAAAATTATTAATCATTCTAAAATTAATCTTATACTAATTTTATGAAACAGCTTTTGCAAATCAATGCAGCGACGGCACGTCGTTGTTCTTTTTTTTATCATTTTTTAATATCCCAAAGAATGTTTATTAAAGCGCAAGCAGAATTCTAACCCCCGCTTATTAAAGATAAGCGGAAATTGCTTTGAAGCTTTCACCGCTCCCGATCTCTTCTCGCTTTCCCATCCTACGACTCATAATTAAACCTCCCCAAAGGAGAGAAAAACAAATTCCTTTCACCCCTTAATTATAGAACTACGGCACTACATCGCGCTCCGCGTTTTTTCTCCTCCGACCGCGCTCGCCTCTCTCTCTCTCAAAGCGAATCTCTCTTCGGACACGGCAGAAAAGCGTATCTCGCCGCGGCGGCGGATGGGTATCATCGAGTGGCCTCCTGCATACATTTTTCCCTCTGTTAGTTCCACTGCATTCGCGGCGGGCGACGTCGCCGTAAATCAGCGGGGGCGGCTCGCCGACTTATCGCAGCTGCAGTCCACCGAATCGTAACGATTTTATAATAATAAGGTTGCGCGGCAGCTTGCGCGCGCTCGGCCTCCCTCCCCGGAAACATAATTAATTTTCGCGGGGCGACAGTCGAGTTACGTTGCCTAATAGGTCGACGTCCGCGCCAACGCCAGTGGAGTAGGGACGAGTCCGCTCAGGCAAGTGGCACAGCCAGGAGCGTGGAACGACGGAGAGAGAGAGAGAGAGAGGGGTCGTAAACGAGGGAATGTTAATTAACGCTAATTAATGCGAGCAACGAGGGCTTTGGAAGTCGAGGGGATGATATTAACTTTCTCATACCCTCTCGCTCCCGCTGTAGCTGCTGCTGCTGCCGTTGCCGCTGTCAGGCTACTGCTCCTCTTCGGTTTTCCTTTCCGCAGTTTATCGGGCATTATGAATTAAACAAGCAGATTCACGTCGAGGCGCGCGTTAAACGATTTTAAGTCTCCGTGCCGACGACGAAATTGGGCGAGCCTTCGGAGGAACTAAAGTTGAGGGTGCGATTTCGGAACGGTCTTTAAACTGTTATTGGGCGCAAAATTAAGTGCACTTTGAAGCGTAAGCACAGGTTGATTGCTTTTAAAAACGAATCGTTTAAAAGTGTTTTGAAAAATACTTGTATACTCCAATACGAATTTAAAATAAATCTACACGTGAATTTTAAACGTTTATAATAAAATTTTCAATAACTGAAAATGTATAAATAAATAATACAAACATAAATAAACAGTAAAATTTAGCACACTTAAAAAAAAATTAATCATCCAATTCTCATCTTTCGTAAACGAATTTGTTCACAAAAAGCAGCATCTGCTTCCTCGTAGGCAATCACCCATTGATAAAATGAAGATTTATTTACACCGAGTAATTATTATCAAGGCAAAGATAATGAACTTCCATTAGCAGTTTTTCTGTGCGCCTCCTTTTTTCCTCCCGAGAGTCTCGAGCAATTTTCTCGTCCGCACTCGGGCCGTACACGGCTCGCGCTCGAGAGAAAAAAAAGAAAGAAAAAAAAAAGGAGCGGCGGCCGGCGCACAAGAGTGTCGGTTCGTTAATTTCACTTGTGTCCGAATAATCGGGTTCCGGCCGCGACAAAACCGACCGCGGCGAGGAAGGCGCGGCCGCCGCCGCCGCAAAATTTAACCGGTCTCATTCAAACGCGGCTCCCAGAAATTTTACGCGCCGGAGACTTGGGACTCTACCGGCCCCTTTCCGCCGACCTCTGCTGGAAATTTTGAGCTCCAATTACACACGGCGAGAAAATTCGTGCCGGGCGAAAATTAACTTTGTGCTTCTTTTTTTTTCTTTTCTTTTCTTGTCGCTGCGGATACTTGTGCAGCGCGACGCTTTTCTAACGAGCTCCCGCGCTGTAATTGAGTTTTGTATGACAAACTTTCCCTTTACGCAATGCTTTTTTCCAGAAAGGAACTAATTAAACATTGCGCGTACGGGCTCTCGGTGCTTTTTTTTTTTAGGAATTTGCGGGAGCCGTAGGATTTATTAGACGCTTTCTTAGACTTTTTTGGTAAGACAAAGCGACGGGATTGTTAAATAAGATATTAAAATTGCACGTTGATTTTCTGAGAAAAAGGTTTAAAAAGTGGATGTAAGAAGAAAGGTTATAAAATAAAATTATTTTCGTACAAAGCGAGCAAATCCATTCTCTTACGTCTTGTATTTGAGAATTAAAAAAGTAAATAAGTAAATAGCCGTATTAGAAAAACAAAAAGATAAACAGCAGAAACCACCCAATAAGATAAAAGCGCTCCGCGCAAGAAAGTTTCGAAGGTCAACACTTAGGCACCAAAAAAAAATATTGGCGAAGAACGAAAACGCCGATGGAAATAAAATTTCCTAATTCAAAAAGAAAACGAAAACAGTTTCGCCTCCGATACGAAAACAAGGGGGGACGAGGTGCACGACGAGTCAATAAGCTTATCGGGCGAAGCATCGTATATTTCAGGCTGAGTAAATATAGACGACGCTCGCCTTTCATTGATACATTGCCGGGATATTTTAATGTGATTGACGCATATCGGCGAAGCGTGACGTCGATTGGAGAGGGATGCTTGATACCCTCCTTTCGGCGAAGGACAAAAAAAGACGGAAATACCAAGCCGTTACCTATTGATTGCGTTAAATTAGAATCAATGGCGCTTTCCTTTTACCTCTCAAGTCGGCGATCATCAATTATCTCTCAGTTTTATTAATTCATCCTTCTTAAATCCAATTATAATAATTCATCGTATTAAAGCGCATTTTTATAATACATTTAATGAAATTTCGTTTAAAAACAAATAATTTTTAATAATAATACAAGGTGTATGGTTTAGCGCTTTATTTAATAAACTGAGATCTCTGCGCAGGTAACAATGGCATGAAATTTTTGCATGCTTTTGCGCAAGATAAACCGAGCAATGAAAATAAAACTGCCCCTGGTAGAAATTGAAAACATTTTCAGAGCATTTTTTGGCCAGTTTTTCACAAATGGCCAAAAAATACTCCATAATTGGCCAATAAATGCTAAAATTTAATCTCAAAGCATTAAAAATGGTTTGATTTCTACTAGGGGCTCTACGTAGAAAAATAAAATAATTATAGGCACGCGCGTGTACTGCCAATGCGAGGGAAAATGTATGGCCGATATTTGGATTAGCTGCAATGGTTATGCTTGCGCCGCGTAACCCCAAAATACGACGAAAATTACTGTCCGCGCGAAAGTCATAAAGCGTATAATATATTTTGCCAGACAAGCTGTTTTAAGATCACTTACAAAAGATATTTAGATCAGTAATTTTAGATTTTGAACGATAACGACAAAAAGGCAAATAAACCGAAAAAGCGATAAATGACAATTGCTTCGTCATTTTCCAAGTGACTCGGGGGCGTCTCGAAATCGGTCTAAGAGCCCCATGAATTTCGACGGCATTTAATGCGGGTCGCGTTATATTTAGCCAGCATTGCACCTTCCGACCGGCTTCTCAATTTACTTAATTGATCAATACAATGAGTCCTGAGTGCGGCATTCAATACGCCCGTGGCGTGACTGCGACTCGACAAAGTCCCGGGCCGCCGATGTCACGACAAACTACCGCCCGCGTCTTACGTCGGCGCACGGGGCGCCGGTAAAAATAGCCCCGGCGCGCTCGGGATGTCTTTTCGGCGGGGTGTACGCGATCGTGTACACTCGAGCGCGTGAAGAAGAAAAAAAAAAAGAAAAAACAGAGAACGCCGCGAAAATGTGTGCTTCGGAGGCGGCCGTATATTTTCATCTGGACTGTTCGCGTTATGCGCAATCGTAAATACCGGCCTGACCTTCGTGGAAATTCTCTTCCTTTTTCTTTTTTTTTTTTTCCTTTTTTTTTTTTACTTTAAGGCCTAGTGTAACGCGAAAAATATTCTCGGATAAGTGGCTTTGTGTGTACGAATTCGTGCATCTGGGTTAATTGCCACTGAGTAAATATTGGATAAGGCGAAGGTGTTACTTTGTACGGCAAGCTCTCGTTACCGAGTTTCGAGCCTAATTTAACATTTTAATAAAATCGCCGGGAAAATTGCGTTATCGTCACTCTAGTTTTACGCGCAGTAATAATATATCTTTTTCATGGAAAGTAATTAAAGTATTATGCACAGGACACTGTAAAATTTGCGATATAATTATCGCTGTCTTGGTCGTGACAGCAATCTTAATACAGCAATCAATAAACTGTTAAGGTCAGGAAACCTGCCTTTGTATTCTAATAAAAGGAGCAAGGTAATTATTTAATCTAGTAATAAGCCAGTAACTATATAAATTGTAAATTAAATTTACGTATAACTGAATATAACCCATATTTAGATTATTCGCTTCGAAAATACATGTTTTTTCTTTTCAAATTTGAATTTTTATCAATTCGCGGATGACGTTTCATTTAAAAATTTCAAATTCACGGCAATAAAACAACATTTTATTGACGAATGAGCGTTTTTTTTCAACTCGAACAAAAGCTACTGCCGTACATTTTAAAAATATATTTTAAGCCGGCGCGGTAACCGGACTGCGTAAATTTTTATCCGTATGGCGACGCATTCAATTTCGGTAAATCAACACGCAGGAGACAGCACAGTCTTCCGATAAAAAAAAAAAAGAAAAAAAAAAACCTGAAAATTTACAGTTATAGACACTAAAGCGTTATCGTCGAACTACGCTGCATTTCGAAACAATCACTGCAATGATAAAACACTTTTCGTAAAGCAAAGGCCAGAGGCTCTCTCTCTCTCTCTCTCCTTGATCATCGGCGGGGGCATTATCTATAACGGTCGAAATTTCTCTTACCTATAAACAACGTAGCCGGCGTCGTTCGTAAGCTCGCAAATCCAGGGGCAGGGCTTGACGGGCACGACGACGGTCGTGAAGTTGAACGGGCCGTTTTGGGGGCCCGTGACGTTGAATGCGCCGCTGTCCGAGGACGTGATGTTGGGCGCCAGATCGTCGTCCTGCGGCAAACGGGTAAAAGCGCGTATTGCGTCTGCGGTTACGTTCTTACGGGGGCCGAGGATGAATTCGACCGGGGATCGTTCCCTGATCAGCGGGGCATCGATGTGCGAGAGCCAGCTTGCGTTAAAAAGGCCATTAGTTCGTCCGGCGGGGGGGGGGGGGGGGGCTGAATGGAGGCCTCGCCCACTCGGTTTTGATTTGACGGGAGCCATTTTCGATTGGATGGGCTTTCGTTTTTATCACTGGTTATTTGCTGAGTGGCGACGCCGTCGGCCGCTGGAAGGCGGGCTCTTGCTCGATTTTTATTTCAATGTTCGCAAAGTAATTGCTCGAAGCAGTCTTGATTTATTCGAGGCATTACTTGATTAGCGCGGCAATTATTGGCGAATTAAGTTTACGGCGACAAGTGGTCTGGGTATCGGTTCTATGTTTATTTAATGCCGCACGCGATAGTTACAGGTGAACGAATAATTGGAAACGAATAATTCATTTTTTTTTTTCAAGTTTAACAATTTCTAAACATTTTATTATAAATCAAAAATAAAGACCTGCTTTTATTTGTCGACTTTTCCAAGTTTCTACAGTAATTGTTTAGAAGTTTAAAAATTTCTCAAGATTGCATTTAATTTTTTATTCAATGACCTGACTTGCTATCAGAAAGTTTAACAATAGCTATTGTAATTTTTTTTTAATCTTAAAATACATTTCAAGTACGCTTCATTCATTAGTAAAATTTTACAGAATTTGTGAAAATTCTTGTATTAAATGACGACGAACATTAAACCTCCATTATGTAAACCAATTTTAAGGCATTTAAAGGATTAAAAGGAATCATATTCAGATGCATCAGCATTTTTTGAAAAAAAATAAAATTAAAATGGAATTTATTTTTAGTCGGACTAAAATTTTTGAATATTACGAGCGAATGAATTTAACGCCTGAAACTTGCTATTTAAGGTTCGGAATCGTAAAAGGTAATCATAAATTCGTGTACAATAAGAACATCTTATCGGAAAAGAGGGCGAGAGCAGTAAAGAGGGAAGAGAAAAGGCGTCATTTCATTAAAACTCGTTTAACTGCAATATCGCGCGGGCCGACTAAAATATGAAAAACCTCTTGCACGAGTTGTAAAGTCGTTCGTCAGAGCGAGAGGCGCTTTAAAAGTCACAAACTCGAGCTCGGCGGAGCGGAACTTCCGTGAATCTTAATAAATTCCGTTTGGTTCAGCGTGTGTCTTAAAGCCGTCCCTCTTCGGGGGGAGGAGACAGTGCGAGCAAAGTGTCCAATAAAAAATCGGATGCAGATCTTAAGAAGCGAAACGTCTCTCGGCCGTTAAGCTCGCTTTGGTGGCCATATCGTCCGAGTTAGAACTTTGGGTCGCGCGTTTAATGCCTTCAGAAATTACAAAACGACTTCCGCCGTGAAGTAAAATAGATTTTTGAGCTTTAAATGCCACAATATCGCAGTGGAGGAGATAATAAATGCGATATAATGTACAAGTTTTTCCGATATTGCAGTATTGAAATTTATCTTAAGGACTTGAAAAACACTTCAGAAAGTCTAAGGGTTATTGACTGCATTTTGAAAAGTTTAAAAACACTTTTTTCAAGCCTTAAAGTACAGCAGATTTCCACTTTTTAGAAGTCTATGATTTGTCAACTTGAAAAGTGTTAAATAAGAAGCATTAATTTGAATTTGAAATTATCACTTTATATTATTTTTGTCTATTTTTTTAAATTTAAGCAATCTTATAATAATCCTTTAAACATAGAAAAATAATAAACAGTCCAAATCTGATAACGGTTTAAGGTGCTTCTGAACTATATCCATCCCGAACTCGAGGATCGATCACAATTACCGGGTTAAAAAAAAAGAAAAGAAAAATATACCAAAAGACCATTTAAGCGAGCACCAGAAGCCAGCGATCATCTATCGCGACTCGAAGCTCGCGACGAGCGAGACGACGGGAAAGATTCCGAAAAGGACAATAAATCAGCGAGAGAGCAGCGGCGAGGCGACATTGACTTAGCCAGGTGAACGCAGTCGGAAGAGCCTTAAAAGGCTCCGGAGGCTCTCCGGCCTCGCTCGCTTGCACGCTCACTCGCACATCGCGCCAGAGTACACACCGAGAGCACAGAGGGAGGGGGAGGGCTTTGCGCCTCGTAGGATCTCCCGAGCACTCGCTTGTTCCCGCGCCTCGAGCGGATTAATCACGGCGGTGAAGGCGGTGTACGTACCTTCTGGTCCTTCCAGCCGACCAGTGGCGGGAAACAGATGATGAAGCTCAGCACCCAGACGACGGCCACCAGCAGCCTCGCCCTCTTCGGCGACATTATCTGCATGAGCGACAGGCCCCGTCGTCCGGAGGTTCGCCGCACCGGCAACAGACAAGCACGCGCGTCTGCGCTATATTATTTTCGACCTTTGCCCGGCCTGTCGGGCGAGCGAGTTTCGGACGCGCGCGCGACGGCTCGTTTTCGGACGGGCGTCGGGTGTCACTCTCGTCTCTTCTCGCTCTCGCCGGTGGAAACATTTGGATAGAGCTTTTCTTTGTCGGGCTTGTCTCTGCTTTTGATAGAATTGTATACTGATGAGCTATTTTAGGGGGTTTTTTTTCCTTTCCGAGAGCTGATGCTGATCTTAAATTCCACTTTATGCTCTTTGGCTTTCTTTTATCGACTGGAGTCTATTCTATTAGTGGATAGAATAATAAAACGTAATTAAAGCGCAGAATTGATCAAAGCGAGCGAAAGTAAAAAGTCGTTTCGATATTAAAACAATATGGCATTGTGTCAGCTGTGGGATTTCTAATATTATACAGAGCTTGAATATTAATAAACACGAATGGTGATTTAAAATCACACGCCGGCGGAATATTATGTATCAGAAAAAATGTACAGATAAGCAAAATGTTGATAGGCACTGATGCCAACACAATGATTTTCTTGCTGCGTTATGTAGTGGAATAAAAAAAATTTAGCTGTTTTCTGGAAGTACATTTTTTAATAAGGAAAATAAGGTTGCGCAAATTCTATTTGTGGGATTTACGTTTGCAACGGAAATGGAAATCAAGAAAACAATGCATAATGAAACGTAAAAATAATTATTTCATAAAATTAAGATTGATCTATTAAAGTTAAGTTTAATGTAATTCATCTCTTGTTTAACGATTTAGTTCCTCGAGGGAAGGTAAGATGCTGGATATTTTATGTAAAATCAATAATGTAACCAACTTTCCTTACATTCTAGTGATGAACAAATTAGGTCATTGTTATGAGAGTAGAAAGTATCTTAACGATGTTTTCAAAATATTAAAAACATTATCTGGAAGCTATTTTTAATTACCTACAGTATATTAACCATAATGCACTCATGATGTAATACACTAGAAAGTTTTAAAATTGTTTTTAAAATGCAAATTTCAGCCTCCAACTTTGATTCCTTAATTAATCGTCTTATTCTTTTCTTTGCTTTACCAATTTCTCGAGACCCGTTTAAAAGCTCTTATTAAAATTAGAGGTTTGAATTACTACAAGCTTTAACATTCGCTTGTTTATACAAGGCACTTCCATTCAAGCAATTTGTATTTTCGCGAGCATTAATTCTCGTTAATTATACGTGTGACTTGGAATTTAATGCTTAGAAATCACAATATATCACATTATCGTATAACAATGCCGTTTATCAGACCGCGCTATGCAGACTGTACAATAGTAAGCGTCGCAAGATTTATGACCCGAGGTACTAATCGAGAAGGTATTTTGTCTACCGCGTCTGAAATAAATAAGTATTGCGATTCCGCGACGGATAACTTCCGGACCATTAACTTGCAACGTTTAATTAATAATAGATGGCGATTAAGTGCAATTCTTGCTAAAAAATTAACAGGGAATGGAATTTTTATTCGCTGGGTAATAAAAGAATACGTACAACGAAGTTAGTGCATAAAGGTGGCTCTATAACTGTGCAGCAGTTTTCTCATTGAACTTGCAAATGAGACGTTTGCATTCTCACTTTATTTTAAAAATCATCATTTTGTAGATATTGTTGGTGAGCGATTTAAAACAAATAAATTTTAAATGACACGCTTTTTGAAAACATGACTTAGAAGCTACCCCTTTTTCGAAAAAGGTAACTTTCAAGAAGCTATATATAATTGAGTCTTAAGTTGTTTCACTTTTGAGAAACCTGAAGAATGTAAGAGAAACCTTTTCGAAACTTGAGAAGAATACCCGTAAAAATATTTTTTGAAAGCCCTATATTATTCTCTTTGGAAAATCCGGGAAAATCATTACGTAAAAGTTAACATTTTTCTTGTATTTAACTTGTAAAGTTATACTAAACTATCGGTAAATGAAATTGAGTCTATATTATTTTGAGTCTATTTATTTTTATTATCTCTTATTGTCGACTAATACAGACGTGTACTTAGTAACAACCAATTTTTGCCAAATGGCAGAACAAAAAAAAAGTTAGTCCACAAGTTCTTCTGAAAGCAAAGCGAAAAGAAAATGATCGTCTAATGAGGTAAGAAAGCCGAAATTGAATACAGCCCAGGGTGCGTTCGAGCAGCGGGGTCGAAAGTTTGATGATGAAATTTCGGGCGTTTAAAGAAAGAGCCGGGCGGATCTTCATATCGACATTCAGAAGTGGCGCTTCCCCCCCCCCCTTGAAAAGCCGCAAACTTCGTCTCAATTGCAGGCGGTCTCGGGGGAGTGCTTCTGCAGTCTGCAAAGGCCAAAGAAAGTCGACGCGAAATAGAGAAGAGAGAGAGAGAGAGAGAGGGGCAGCAGCACATCGTCATTCTCAGCCGAAATGAGTTCAATTTACAAAGAAACACACGCTTGCATGATTTGGTCTTAAAATTGGGTCACCGTGCGCGAGCAGGCTTGCCATCCCGTTAGGATTGCGACTCGCTGGAAATCGAGCTTCTCTATCGCCATCTCTGGTTTGCCTCCTCTCCCACCCTGCCCCCCTTTTCCTCATCACACTTTCCGCTTTCGCGGGCTGCTTCCTTAGTCCCTTTTAACTTCTTCATTTTCAGCCTTTTCACGGTTCGGCCTGTGCCCTGCATTCTTTTCTTACTTAAAAGCTGGAAAATGACTTTTCGAGAGAGGCCGTAGAATGCGATTGTTGTAAAAAAAAAAAATAGTTGGTTTGGATTGTCGTGAAGATTGAGTTTATTTTTGGCTCGCTAATTTTCGGTGATGGGTCTAGCGATTGTTTAACAGGAGGGTAAAAGTAACACTGTCGGAAGCTCGAGGAATTTTAATTGAAAATCTCAAGATTGTTGCTTAATGCCTTTGGCGTTTTAGGTTCATCTATAATGTAAGTATTAAGATTCAGAAATTCTACTAGACTGGTGGCCAAATATCTGGTCAGATATCATGCCTAGATGCAACGTTTTTTTTTGTAATAGTATTATATTATGTGGAGGGCCAATTATGTAGTGGAAGTAAAAAAAGAAACTAATTTTAAGCCAATTAATAGATTGAGACAATTTGGTTATTATTTGTACAGATCTTATGTTATAATTTTTGGCCAAATTCTATCTTATAATTTAATCGAAAAGAAAATTATATTAAATTTGGCGATTTACGATGTATTTTTCAGCTGCCTTTTACGATTACATTTATCTAACATTAGTGCTGGAAATAAACCACTTTCAACACCATTCAAAATGTTTTTATTACTATCAGGGACGTATTACAATTTTTTTTCGAAAAACTTTTTGAAATAAAAATTTCCCCAATAAGAAAGCCTTTTTTGAAATGAAGTAGCAATCGCAGTAGCTTATATTTTCCATAGAGTAGATATAACTATATAAACCTTCGAAAGTTACATAGCTCGAGGGCTTTCAGCTATTGCTTTTCGAAATGCAATACACGTCAAAACGTACACTCGAGAAATTCAAGAAAGCCACGGCAACGGAGAGAATTTTTAATGCGTCGCAAAAGTATATATCGCCTCTATTTCTCTCTCTCTCTCTCTCTCTCTCTCTCTCTCTCTCTCTCTCTCTATTATACGCATAACTCGCGGAATATCCCCTCCGAAAAAAAAATGATAAATTCTCAGAGAAGTAGTTGGCCTGAAGGGTATTTGCATCGGCCGGGAGGAAAAGTGCCAGAGTCCCGGAATCGATTTTCGCGCTTTGCCTATTTTGCCGGCTGACTTGCGGAAGCGGGAGATGCTCCAGGAAGCTTTGAGGGGCCTCGGGTCGTTACACGTACGGGCACTTTTAATGCGCAATCGTCCGTGTCTTGCGCTCTCGAAATGCGCTTCATAAATTTTGCGCGGAGTCGAGACGTTCATAACGCATAAATACGAACGGCGCGAAGAAGTTACGGCGGCGGCGTTACGACTGCGGTCTCTTTATCGTTTTTGCGTAGGTCTATCTTGAGGGATACGGTTGGTCATCCTTGTCTTTTGTGTGCTCGCGTGTTTTTTGTGACTTTGCGCCGAGTTCTTTTTCGATTTGCCCGGCGTGTCTTTACCGCTGTTTTCAGGATTAAAAGTTTACTCTAGAAATTATTCCTTACTTGGTGTTTTAAATACTTTCTGTTGCAGTATGATTTATATTCTTTAGAGTGAAAATGTCGATTGTATGAATTGAAAAAAGTACACTGCGTGCGCGGTAATTATATTCTATATAAGACTAAGATAGTTTTAATAATAAACTTTTTTACTAAAACAATAAAGATTTACAGAAGATCTCTATTCATCCGCTATATATTACAAGAGCAAGATCATTTTTAAATTTCTGCATTTTTAAGGTCTGTTATTCAAAAAGAATTAAATAGTTAATAAGATTATAAAAATTCTTTAGTTGTAGAATTATAAACGATAATAGAAACTTCGAATACCGTTTTAGTACGACTTCTTTTAGAATTAACTTTAGCACCTATGCGTACTTGTACAAATAATCGCATTAAATATAGAACTAGAATAATTTTTAGAAAATTTCTGGGGAAATTTTAAGTCGAGATATTTTTAAGATCACTTTAAATAAAAGATTAAACGACTTGGAAAGTTGAAATAAAAACATTTTTGTATTTAATAATATATATTAAACCATTCGCTATAAATTTTGAATGAAGTACAGTACCGTTCAATTGCTTTTGCCCACCTGAACACGATTTTACCAATTACAAAAAGTTTTATAACTTCGGTCGTAGGTGAGATAAATAAAAAACCCGCGGGTGCTCAGTTTAAAGCTTTGAAGCAAGACCTATTCAAACGTGTATTTATTTTATTTATTTATTGAATCAGTATAAAAAAATTACAACATTAGGAGATCCTAAATAGCTTTAGGCCGTGGTAGTAATTCAATAATATTTTTCATATTTAATTTTTTATTTTTTCCTATTAATAATTTTTCTCTTCTTTAACTTAAAAATTTTTTAATCAAAAGCCTGACAATAAGTTTAAAAAGAGAATTGAAAAGCTTCCTTTAAGAGCTTTCAAAATCATTACTTTAAAAGTTTTGTAAAGACTTTTTTTAAAGGTTTTACAAGCAGTTTTCTTAAAAAAGAAAAAGGTTTCCTTTCAACTTCATCTATCTCATGCCCGACGATCGCGTTCGAGGTGTAAAAGTCCATTTTATGCCTGCCTTGTAACGAATAGTGCTATTAATTACCGGATGAGATTCCTTGATTAGCGAAGGCAAGGGAAGACCCTGTGACTCGCACCGACGCACAGAGCACAGACACACCAGCGAAATAACCAACGTTGACGCAGAAAACAAGGACGGGAGTTGAGGCGAACAGCGAATGTCTTTCAAATATTGAATGTTTGATTTCGGCTTTTTTGATAACAAAATGTTAATCAGTTACAATAAAACGAGAAAATATCCTCCGACAATCCCAAAGACCAGCAGTGCCCAAAGTAGCCTCAAACTCCGCCATAAAAATCCCCGCACTCCGTCACGCGCCTTTATCCAAACAATCCCTCCTCCCTCCGCCGTCCCGAGATTCCATTCTCCAGCGAAGCCAACGCGCAGCGAGACCCATCGATCGGCTCGCGATCGGCCGCTTCCTTTTTGCGCGCGATTTTTCCCGGCCTCCCTTCCGCCGCCAAGCTCACGGAAGATTAAGTCCGGCCTTCCGCGGCGCGCGCTCGATAAAGCCCGAGAGCGAGCGGCTCTCTCGAGGCGAATTTATTGGCGGAGATAAAAATGCAGTCGCCCGCGAGCTGCGCGCGACTCGTCCGGAACTCGTTTGTTAATATTTATTGGCCGCGCGGATACCGAAATAAGGTCTCCGGGAGGAGGCTGCCGCCGCGGCTGCATATTTACCGCGGAAAGCTCTTAGGCCCGACGCTCGCGACGCATAAATTTCACAGTTCCGCTGCGCGGTTATTAGCGACGAGTTTTATCGTCGCCGGGGAGCGCGGCAGACGTCCGGGAGGACGGATTTTTTTCACCGGAATTCTTGACGGGGTTATTAAGAAATAAGGGCTCTTCGAGGCCACTTAGATGATAAATTGTGCTTAGGAACTGATGTTATTTACGCCTCTTTTTACTTTACGCTAAGTTTTAAAGAGCAAGGGACGAGGAAATTTTCGTAATCCTGCATATTTTAAAAATGCTCCTCAATATTCCTCAAAAATATCTTCCAAATTATAAAAACTACACGCTCTCCCTTTGAATAATTGAGAAAGTTGCTAAGGATCAAAAAGCTGCATCTCCGAAAATAACTTTTTGGCAGAGGCATCGCTCTATTTTCCGCTCCTTTAATATTTTTGAAAGCTCTCGATCGGACTCGTCAAAGTTCATGCCTCGCGATCCCGGCTTCCTTTTGACGGAACGCTCGCGCTGCCTAACGAGCGAAGATAACGTTATAATCAGCGCTCGCTGAAAGAGCGGAGCTGCTGGATTGCGCGCAGCTGCCCTGGGCGCAATTAGCTGCGATTGCCGCCGATCGCATTGCGAATTCGACTGCCGTATTATCATTGTGATTTAGGCGTGGAAAGGTGTGATTAGACGCACGCGGTGCGTGAGAGAAAGAAGAGTAGAGGTAAACTATACGGTGCGGTTCGACTTAATTTATACGTGTATTAGGCTGACATAACCACCTCCTCATAAGCCAATAAAAAGCCATATGCATAGTTTGTTGCTAATTTGTTAGGCCGCTCCAGCCGTTTCGGAGAAACATTGGATATGCTACCTTAATATTAAGCTAGAGTAACCACTCTTTCTATTTTCTGATCTTATAAAGATATTAATACGAGAAAGGCGGAGTATTTTGTTGCTAATTCGTTGCTCGAAAAGTCCATTGTTTTTTAATTTTTTGCTCCAGCCGATTCCAACAACGAAATAACCACCTCTGCAACTTTGGCCCTAATTATCATTCCTGGCTGAAAACAACCGGCATACGTGGTTGATTCGTTTAATTTATTTAGTGTTCTATTAATGCAATAAAATTTTATTAATAGATAGCTACCATTCAAAATTGTATTTATTCTGGCAGAGATTCCAAGCATATTCTATCGATCGATTACAAATATGCTTGCAAATTACAAGGATGATTTATTTTTGTTTTAAAGAATTGCACGAATGAACGGTTTTAGCGATGAAGTTTATAAAATTAAAATAATAAATTGATTTGTAAAAACGGCATCTAGGAGCAGCATAATTCAACGATAATTCGGAGACAATATTATAATATTTTTCGCTATACATATGATCTCTAGTCGATCGAGTAGTATAATTTATAAATTTAATACAAAGTTTTAAAGTTTATTCCAAGAAGATCACGAGAGACTTTAAGACTTTATGCTTTGCCTGGTATAATGAAGTATTAAAATCATTTAGCATCTTGCTAATGCTCGGACTTTTCAATAATATTTAAAATCTTATTAAAACTTCATCTTCCTTCTCAGGGAGAGTAGGCAACGTATAAAAAATCTCCCCTAGAAAAGCTCTCAATTGAAGCTTTTGAAAATCCCACAAGCACCAAATTCTCGGCGAGATAATTCTCTCAATTCACGTGCAAAATGAATGCGACCAGGGTGCTCGAACACATGAATCGCGCTTTAATTCCCATTTACCAGCTCTCGCAAATAAAAGTAGGAAGAGGGGAAGGGGGAGGCAAGCGCGCCGCGCGCGAAAAGGATAACAAGAAAGGAGGCGGAAGGGCAGAAAGCCAAGCTCGAGCCCGGGATAAAAAGGGAGGCAGAGAGAGAGAGAAAAAACTGGCTCACTTGTTGAAAATGAGCGTACAAATCCGCGAGCCGCGCATACGCGCGCGAAATGCACTTTTCCCCGGGACGCGTTCACCCCCGAGCGGGAATTTTCTGTCCCCAGGCTCCTCTCTCCCCGCGTCCGCGACAAAATGCGCGCGCCACGAGTGCGAGCGGTCGGCGCGGAATTAATTTTCGCCCGAGTGTTTGCTCGGGCACTTGAGGCTCGCGGCTCCGGGAAATCCGGGGCGAAAAATCGGGAGCCGAAAGTTCGCCGCCGCGAAGGTGAGGAGCCGCTTGAATTAATTGCGAGCGCCCGCGCCCTTGGCGGATTAACAATCGGCGGACGTAATAATACAAGCCGCGCGAGGAGAGATTGGTAATCAATGCCGTCCAATAAATCATGAGCTCGAGAGCTCGGCTCCCTCCGCCCCGGCTGTTTGCTTGGCGCGGGGCGCGTAATAACGAGACGCGAGAGGGAGCTTTTTCAGCGGGCGCTTTTTTTTTTATACCGGCGAGACCGGTTCGCTGTAGATCAATGCGGGATTATTTCGAAAAATGGCTATCGGGTGGATTGCTCGTTTTTTTTTTTGTTTTTCGGTGCGCTTTGACGACGGTCCGATATCCAGATTTTGGACGGAGTTGCGCGGCGCTTTTTTTGGAGGGGCGGCGTAATAAGTGAATTCTGTACGCTGACGGAGTGATTTATTAAAATTACTAGGGTTTTTTTTTTTTTTTACAAAGCGCTGCGGGTCGTACTAACATTAGAAACAGCCATTTATCATTCTCCTGTTTTCTGGAAATGATATAATTCATGGCTCCGAGTAGAGTATGACTTACTGCGAGAAGCTAAATAAAGGAATGCTTTGAATAAAAATTTTCTTTCGGAACGAGCCCTTGATTAAGGGCGAATGAAAAAATTTCGAAAGTACGATACATCAAAAACTATTAATTTTAAAAGCTGCTCGATCCCCTTTAATATTTATTTGGTCAGTGAAGCTACAGTGTGCAAGATAAAGCGATGAAAAATCCCTAGGCTAATGTATATCATACTGGAAATATTGTTTACACACGGCGTCATCATTAAAGAGCGCCGTTATCTCCTGTTTACAGTGATCGAGCGATAAAAAATACTCATGCACGTGCGGTATTAAAGTTAAACTTATCAAGTAATCACGGATATTACATGGTGGTAATAAATCGCTTTGGTTTAAGATAACATCCTGAAACAGCTTGTGATCTTCAATATTAACTTTTGTAAATTAGGCCTAGACTGTAAGTTAAACCATTGGCTTTATAGGTAGAGAACATGTAACGCAATGCATAAGTAATTCGGTGCGCCTACAGTAGCAAGCACATAATAATTGTGGTTTAAAAAGAGATTTGCACGAGTCCTATTTCATGCCGTAAAGCTGTAAATCGAGCGGTGACAAATGACCCATTATATCCATTTACACGCTTGTTAAGCGCATTACTACTGAAATTAGTTTACTCCGACTATTTAGTGCTAATTACTAATTACTTATAAATTAGTTAAAGAAAGCCTTAGAATGACAAAAGAGCAATAAAATGGAGATGTATTATTTTATTTAATTTTCATTAAAATAAAAGGGTAAATTTACTAACGAAATATACCTGGTACATTGCAGTATTCTTTGCCTTATGAAAATTACAAAAGGTCAGTACATCTGCGTATAAATCATACACCTTATCGCGCGCCTTTAAATTACAATTTTTCCAAATCAACCCGAAAAACTTGCGCTTCAATTCAGCGCATTGATTCTAACCGCCAGTCTCGACGATCCAAAAGTCTATCCAAATGTTTCGAAATCCGAAAGCCTTTGGTCCTCGGCGCAAAGCCGAGGGCCGCGGCCCGGAGTCCACGTCCTGCCGAGGAGTCCGGCCGCGCAGCCTGACCTGGCGATGCGTGAGATTGCGGGCTAACTCTCTTACCTGGGGATAGTTGACCGGGCGCGTAACTGCCAGGTACCTGTCGAGGCTTATTGCGCAGAGGTTGAGAATCGAGGCCGTGCACATCCACACGTCGACCGCCAGCCATATCGAGCACCAGATATCCCCGAAGATCCACACCTGTCGGGGGAATTGGAACATAAATGATCGGCCGACTATTTGCATCCGATCGATTCGCGGAGGGGGGAGGGGGCGGATATTCCATTCGATATTCCATTCGACGCGAGCATTCCGGAGAAATTGATACGCCGCGCGCTGTTGATTTGTTAAATAATTGCGATCTACTCTGCACTCGCGCGAGGGATGTCCCGCGGGCGACGTTTTTGTATAAAAATTAACTCGCGCGAAGCTTCTTCGCTCGTATTTTCTTGCGGCTACAATTGAAGAGTCTATGGGTTTTCGAAATGAGCTTTTGTATTTGTATTTGTAATGGCAAACTGAAATTTCATTGATTTTTTTGCTTAAATGTCAGGAGAGCTACCAAAAAATGCATGCTAATAAAGTTATATTTAGGCTCGATGTTTTAATTGATGTAAGAAGTCTTACTTAAAAAATTTTTATGTTTATTTTCAGCAGGTGTGTCTTTAATTACTTTTTTCGCGCAAAACATTAATTAACTAATTAAACTTTCTACGAAACTGTCTATTATTATTAGAATGTTTTCTTAATTATCGTAATCATTTATAAGAAATTTAGATCAATGTTTCTCAAAAAATTTATATTCTTATTTTTGGACATAAAAATAAGTTTCATGCGTAATGAATAAATAGTAATAATTATCCTCAAATGTATGAAAACAAATAAAATTAAAATTTTAATGATTTTTTTCCTTTTGTGTCTCAAATTATTGTCTTTAGTTGTACAACTTTCTTTACTTATTTTCCAAAACTTGCTTTCATGATACTCATGGGCCAAATCTCTTTTAAGTTCCTTAGTAAGAACATTAACTTGATAAAGTACCGCATAAATTAAAATATTAGTTTTTACCTCTTAAGTTATTAAATTTATGTACCACTGCAAAGTTTTGTTTAATATAAAATAAACATTATCATAAGAGTATTTCTTCAGTGGTTGTTACAGCGAATTCTTTCACGGTCCGTTTAAATAAAGAACAGAGAGAAATTAACTCTTATTAACTCTTGCGATTCAATTTTGTTAAATAGGTAGAAATTTACGTCCCTTTCTCATTTTCATTTCGTTGTTAAAATTTAATTCACCAAGAGATTAATTAACAGTTTTAAGTCACGAAATTATTTTCTTCTTAAGCAGTATGACTTTTAATTGCTTTACTTTATCACGTTAAAATGGAGAACAATAACCGCCGCAGGTGGTTTACTCCCACCTTACTTGCTTTCTACGTAAACTTTCAGATACACCGGCTCAGTATGCAACAAGTCGAATTATGTTTTATTACCTAACTTGTTTATTGAATAAACTTTATTCGCAAACTGATTATTACAATAAAACCAAGCCAACAGGTGGAATTTTTTAAATTTATTTTACGCTTAGAAAGACGTTATTAAATTCGCGACTCTGACATTTATTCAATACCTCAATCTACTTCATCAACTGCACACCGACAAAGACCCAATTTTGATAAATTTCGACTCGGCCTCCGACCAAATCGAGAACGCACTTTTCGCCACCTCGCGATCGCGAAGCCAAGCAGCCAAGCGCAACTTCGCCCGGCGACTGTGCGCGTCCGCCGAGCGCGCCGACTCACCTTAAAAACCTCCCAAGTGGCACTAAACGGCAGCACGGCGACGCCGACCATGAGATCGGCCACGGCCAGGCTGACGATGAACATGTTCGTGACGTTCCTGAGCTTGATGCTGTGATAGACGGCGGCGATGACGAGGACGTTGCCGAGCACCACCATGACGTTCACCACGGCGAGGACGACGAGGGTGACGACGATGCCCGGGCCGGACCACTCAACGGCCGAGTACAACGCGTTGCATGCGGTCTCGTTCAGTTCCCGCATCTTACGACGAGCCGCCCCGACCGCCCCCCGACACTCGCGCACTCCCGATCAAACTCCCATCGCGCGCCCGGAACTCGCGCACCAATTGCTTTATTTGCCTTTCTCAGTGCGTGCGGTCGCTTCCTTAGCTCGTTTCGCCGGGCCTTTGTTTTTATCCGTACGGGCGGCCTTTCCTTCTCACTTAATCGTCAGTCTTCGGGCTTGGAAAAAAGGCGCGGGGTGGGGGAGGGAGGCGCTCCTAGAAGGCGTCGCTGACGTCCAGCTCGAGCGAGAGTCTCCAGGTGGGCAAGTGGCTGGCTGGGAGGGAGAGCAGGCGGCGCTTTCTTCGCTGGATGCCGAGGAGGCTGCCGGAGAGCGGAGCCCCCAAAGACAAAGACGACGAAGTCGCGAGTTGCGGGTCGGTGCTGCTGCTGCTGCTGCTGCTGCCGCTGTAGGCGGCCGGTGAAGTCGGGCGTACTGCAACGCGTCTGTCACGATTCCTCTTCCTCTCGCCTTCCTCCATTTTGCAAAGTCCTGGAACAGGCAATTTTTTTCGGGACGTTAGCTGCGATTCGTCGGCGGGGATTGTGAGGTCTGAGTTTTGGCCTGAATTTTCAGGTGGAGCTTGTTTTGGTGAAACTTGTACATTTTGGAGAACGAATTTGTTTTGGTATTGGTGTTAAGTTTTCTGCAAACTTATAAATAAGAAGAGTATAAATATTTATAAAGTTACTACACGTTTCAAATAAATATAAAACAGATGCTTCAGACATCCTCCGTCAGCTCACTCCCTTTCAAATGAGCTTATTTTACTATATATAATTATACTTTTATTTTCGGCCATAAATACTCAATTTTATTTCCGCTTCCTCCGCACTCTACATTTTTCAAAAATGCTTCGCACTGAACATCCACTTTACCATCATCTTTGCTCAATATCATTACTACCATTGCTCCCACAGCGACTAGGCAGAATCACTGTACTCGTTACGACGCGATTAGCCGTTTAATTCAGCGACTGATCGCTCTCTTCTGATCTCCGGCGCGATATCCAAGCAGCGGTGCGCAAAAGCTCGAGCGACGCAATTTGCGCATCGGAACGAGGCTGCGAGCTGTCGATTATCGCGATGACGTGAAAGAATGTGCTCGCGGCGACTGTAAGAGGTCCGGTATAACTCAGTCTCCATCCATCATCGACTTGCTATATATTGGGGGACTATATAATCCCGCGTTCCCGCAGAAGCTACATCACGCGGTGCGATAAAGTGTGCGAGGAGAGTGTGAATAAATTTTTACTACGGAACGAGGTTTTTGTGAAAGGTTTATTGACGCGTTATATGGCTTCTTTCGTTAATAGTTGCACTTTAAATTAGAAAATTGAGTTCTTTTGGGAGAATGGCACTTGGAATTGATATCGGTATACTTCTTATGAAACTTTTAAAAAGCTACAATTTTATATATCATTTTAAGTGCGTAGAGTATTTTGATAGACACAGCTGAGCATTAAAACGGCCGTAAAACATGTGATAATACACGTGGAGTACAATTTAATCGCACTCGTATCGATTTATCGAAATAAAAATTAATAGAAAAATATTAAGTCGTACAATCGACGGTGTCCTATATATAAATTAATAAACGATTTTCAAGTGGATTTAGTCCGCATTCAATCACGGCCCGGGATAAGAAGTTTCATAAAAGAGAAGATAAGACAGTATTAAAAAATTTGCCAATATTCGCAGGATCGAGTATTGATATTAACGGCGAAATGAACTCATTATTGTGCCCGATAGATGAAATCCTGTAAAACTCGGCTTTTATCCGCGGCGCGGCGCAAACGCGATAGCGAGCCGTGTGTACGAGAGAAAAGGAAGAGGGGGAGAGAGAGAGAGAGAGAGAGAGAGGAGCGGAAGAGATTGACGGCGGACTGCCGAGCGAGCGCATCACTTTTAACGAGCGTACTTTTTCTCCCGACATCTATTTACTTGATGTAAAGCTTGTATTCTTAGAGTTTTTGAAATAAACTTTTTCAAGCTCGAACGGGATCTCTTCCAAGGGGTGAGCGGATTTTATAATTGGTGCTCGGCGCGAGCGATCGAAAATCGGGATATTAAAAAGCAGGCGGAAAGTTAACGTGGCCGCGAGCTTTTAATTTAAATATCACTTTTTGTACAATAGAAATTTCGTGGTTTTTTTTACGAAACTTCACAATTATTTTACTCTTACAAATTTATTAATTTATCATCGGATCGCTTTCATTGAAGCCGCCTCAATTTCATAATTACCCTCCAATTTCCGCAAACCAAGTTTTAACGAAGAAAACAAAATTCCTTCGAGCGCGCTCCTGTGTACGTTACATCACTTAGTTAGCAAAGTCCCTCCGAATCGACAACGGCGCGACCGCGCCGTCCCTCGATCTTCGTAACTCGCGGAAAGAATCTTCGGCTCCTCCGTTATAAGTCGCCCTCCAATCCGAGCCGCGTCGTTATAAAAATAACGAGCTCATAAAGTTTCGCGAAGGAATTCCCGTCTGCGCTGCATCTGCGCGGAGAGCCCGGCCCGGCGGAGCCATTCGTCTGCATGGCAAAGTGAGAGAGACCCCCCCCCTCTCGCCCCGATTCGTACACGAACGATCGGCGCCCCAAGACGTATTTTCCAATTTCTCCCGGTGCTCCGCGGAGCTCCCTCCCCCGCGCGTCTGTCGATCGGCGCGAAAAACGAGCGGCGCGCGCCGCCTCGGAATGAGAACGGGGAGGAACTTATTGTACTATTCGCCGCGTAAACTTTTCCCGGCGTCGCCCGACCGAGGAAGAAAGAGAGGAGTTTCCCCGCGCTTATCGGGCTGCCTTATCGGCGCCTCACCGGACCCGCTTTTAGGGGAACAATCGACGGAGGGGAGGGAGGAGGGAGAGAAATTCAGACTCCTTTCGGCAATTGCGCACGTTACTGCGCGTCCGTTCGCCTCTTTCCGGGAGTCCGTAAACAGGGGCATAAATTCGAATTACAATCTTCCGTCGGCTTATGGTGCTTAGGAATACATGAATGTGGGAAATTCAGCCTTGGCTGCTCGGACGGGATTCCGTGTGCTTTATATTCTATTTATTTGAGGAAACATGAGTTAGCTTATCGGGCGAAAAGCTCGAGCATTAGCTTTGTTCGACGAAGGACAGGCCTTTTTGTGATTCTGCATCAATAAATCTTAATACGGCTCGCCTTGGGAAGTTTATAATAAGAAGTTATCGCGCGTTATTACGCTTTTTTTTCTTCTCGCGAAACGACGGCGCGTAAAACGTCGAAGAAATGCGTATCGAGTGCAGGCATCAATGTTCCAGACGATGTCGCGACGTTGATGATTTTAATTTTAAAAGCAAATTATTAAACATTTTCTGCCCTCGAGCTTCCGCAAATCATGTCTTTGCAGTTAAAAATTTTATGAAAGAAAATTCCAATTTATTATGATGGTTATTGAATTGTTGTAGTAAAACCAATCAGAAAAATCTCTGGAACTATAAAGCCATTTCCAATGAAGAATTTCCAATAAAGACTTCAGTGTTTTTAACTTGGAAAAAGAAATTTTTATTCCCACTAATTACGTCAGGATTTACATACAATTAATACCAATTATTATTAAATTTCGAAATGCAAATTGAATGGAAAACGCGAGAATCCGACCAAAAATGTATTAAATGAAAGGTGCATTATTTTCATGAAAAACGATCCGTACTTTATCCGTTTCCAAATAAAATACAAAACCAAAATTCTCTATATTTCGCCAAGTCCACCCAGTCGGAAGTTTTCACCATTATTACGGCAAATTTTGGCCAATTGTCTGTACATTGCCCAAATTTGGTCTACCAGCAGTGAAATGGCTAAAGAAAATGGTGAAATTTCCCGCAGGGCAACACCACAGCAAACGAGCAGTCGCCTGGCCCGCATCAAAGCGGCAGGGAAATAATCGCGACTGCCGCGTCTTGATCGAGCCACTCGTCCGTCGACCTTCACAAAGAAATTCTGTACTCGCCGGACAAATCGAAATCCAATATCACGAATTACGCGGGCCGCGGCTATTTGCGCAAAGTTTCGCCGGGCGCCATTAAAGAAACACTCCCCCGGCGGAGCCTTAATTACGCGAAATCACCGCCGCGCGGCGGGATCGATAGCATCGCGGGAGTCGCGCGGCCAAAGGCTCTCTCTCCCTCTCTCTCTCTCCCTCTGATCAAACAAAATCTGACCGGCGCGCGACACGCCACGCGTGCATTAGGCCGGCCGCGCGTAAACGGGCCGCCTCGTTAATTTTATAAACGCAGCCCCGGCCGGACGTTAACTGCGAGAATCGCCCGGGCGGAAGGATTACGGAACGGCCGGATCGTAATTCTGATTTCGGAGTGATTGGCCGGGGGGAATTATTGCGCTTGGAGGGGCTCTCGAGCGCATTTTGAGCGGTTTACGGAGTGGCCGCGAAAATGCGCTCGCTGAAATTGCGAGCCGCGGCGACGGTTTGCGGGGGGGAAATCGGGCGATTGGCGAACGGCTTTTTTTACAGACGCTTCGTCATTTATGTAATATTTAAAAGGACTGCGTGACAATCGGCAACGATTAGACGGAGAACGTTATTGTTTTACATTTTACTCTATAATTTATAATACACGACTAACGCAGACATTAATCATTTCAACGGCATCATTAATTTCCCGCTTTAAAAATACTCCGAAGAACTTTCATCCTGTGCATTAGTCAACGCGTTAATTAAATGAGATCTTTTTCATCCAGAATTAGAACCTTAAAATAGCGCAAGTCATCTACAAGTCGCTATAGCCGCAGATCCATTCAAAGCCGCTCCCTCGAAATTCTCCACACATTGTCCGCGCCGAAGAAGCCCGTCCCGAATCAGCCGGATACCTCGCACTTACTTTTCCCGGCAAATTAGCCCCCCCCCGAAACCGGTTCCCGCCCATCGAAGCGCACATCAGCCCGACCGCAAGCCGGACCGCAGTCTTTTATGCATTACACTCGGCGCTACCCACACATCCCCCTTCTAAGCGCGCCGCTCCGACCTTTAATCCGCGTGGCGCTAAAGCCTCCCGGCGACTCCGACGCCGTCCTCGCGGCCCGGCCTGCGCTACACTCGATGTCCGCCGGCTATTGTTAGAGCCGCGCTTCTTTATGCTCGGGCAAGGTGATCGGCCAACGGCCGTGCA
Source organism: Ormyrus thymus (assembly GCA_035582935.1). Classification (NCBI taxonomy): domain Eukaryota; kingdom Metazoa; phylum Arthropoda; class Insecta; order Hymenoptera; family Ormyridae; genus Ormyrus; species Ormyrus thymus. Next base: position 1,683,168 of record JAWWEM010000044.1, on the reverse strand, counting down.
GACCCGCGCCCCGCCGCCGATCGATCGCTCCGAAATTAGTCCCCCGCGCGGATGACGCAGGGCGAATCGTCGACTGACTCGAGCCGCGAGCTTTCTCCCGCGCGAGCCGCCGCAGGGGGAAGGCTCGCTTCTCCGAGGCCCTCGCAGGCCGCGGTTTTCACGGGACGTTGTGAGCAATAATGGACGGTTATGAGCGGATTTACGGGGACGTTTCCGCTGATACTTTATTCGAATAACGTACTGCGATAAGGTCTTTATGCTGCTCTATAACCGAATAGGCGGGACACGTCGAGTGCTTCGGTTTTACTGTGAAAACTGCTATTACGCTCTGCGAGGAGAGGTCGTTTTTTTCTTTTTAATTGCGCTTTTTAACGAGAGGTATTATTTTTGAGTTGATGCCCTATAAGGACTGAACATTGAGTTTACGTATAGGGTATTGCGAATAAACGGAGGCCAAACATGATTGAGTAGAAAAAGTTGAGTTTGGACAGACTTCTGTCCGTGGAAAAATTACACTTTCAATTAGCATATAGTTAAAAAGTTATTTTTATTGGTCCTTTTCGCGAAGGACGCGTATGCTTATGATCATAATGCGCACTGCGAATTATGATCCCTTCGAAAATGACAAACTCCGTTCGCCCCTCCTCGTCAATTGCATCGACTCTTCCGGCAAACTACTCATTTAAATACACGGAATGAAACGGCAAATCGAAAGGTCCTTAATTTTCCCGCACAAAGACGCGACGCGCCGCTCAAAGGTACACAGACGCGCAAAGGTACGAGAGCGAGCGATCTATCAAAGCGCCTCCTCTAATTCCGCTCCTCTCGCCTCTCCCGGCGCCCGTCGTCCCCGCGAAAAGCGTATGCGCGCGTGCACGGCTCGTCGCGGGCTGCCTCTTCCCCCCTCTTTGCTCTCGCTCGCTCTCGGCTTTTTTAATCAAGTACATTCCTCCGTCGAAGTGACGCGCGCACCCGAACGAACGGCTCGCGACTGGCCAATAATTACGGCCGACATTCTATTTCCGCTCGACTCTCTTCGCGCGTCGCTCTCTTAAAAATCAATGCGCTCCTCTCGGGCAGAAACGGTCGGAGGGACGGCGGGTTCCGATTGTTTCTGCGATTGCCCGTTACTTTTCCTTCGCCCCTCTCACCCTCTCTCTCTCTCTCTCTCTCTCTCTGTCCCTCTCGCTCCGCGGAAAGGAGCTTCCAATAAACGAATCCCCAGGCTCGGGACTGGAGCGTCTTTCGTTTCGGTCCCGAGAAACGCTCGGCTTTTATACGTAAACGAAAGTTCTAAATAAACGGCGAAAGCCGCCCTCCTTCGCTACCCGCGATCGATTATACACCTACACAAGTGCGCCGGGGGCGTAATGGCGTTGTGTACACGGGAAAGATTCGAGGGACGGAAGGGAGTTTGTAGAGCGTAATGCCGTAATGTGGGGCAGGTGTGAGTGTAATGCATTCGATGAGAGCGTGTTTTATTAAAAATTTACATTCGCGTTATATATTCCGCTAGAATTTTGTGAAAGGAAAATTCCGATTTATTACGTGGTCATCACTGAATTTTTCGCAGAGCCAATCGGAAAAAGCTCTGGAATTATAAAGTCATCTTTCACGAGATTTTACGAGGATTTTCAATCAAGAATTTATTAATTACGAGGATTCATTTAGTAAATAAAATATTTAGATAAGAAAATTTAAACTTTTAATTCTTGCCGACTGTTTTATCTGCGTCAATATTTTTTCGGCAAATTTTTAAATAAAACTCAACATCGGAAGTATTTTTTACAGTAATATATTCTATCAATTCAGAAATAAAATTCTACACCTTTTCGTCGCTGCGCATCCATTTATTTTAAAGAAGATGTATCTTTATACGTCGAAAGGTATATTCTCTATCGCGTAGATTCCCAAATTTTTTCACCCACCGCGATAACAGCCCAGAAATACAACCGAATAAATCCAAAGCACCCAAAAGTGTGAAATTCTGCCGCGTCACCGGGCGATAAACCCCTCCCGCTTCCCCTCCCTCGCGCCGATCGCTCCGCGCGAAAGCCCCTAATAAAGTTTAGGAGCACCCGTCGTCCCAGTCGACGACCCGCGTCCGGCCCTCGAAGGGCAAAGTCCCAGATACATCCGATCCGTTGCATTAGCCGTCTTTACGAGCGGCCGGCCAAAGTGTATACGTGCCTAATATACGTGCAGCGCGCCGCTCGATTCGGTCAGCTGTTGCGACTGGGCTTCCGCGCGCGGATAAAGCACAAGAGGCGGAAGATTGCTTTCTCGAGAGCTGCCGACTTCATTGCGAGAGAGAGAGAGAGAGAGGGAGAGCAACTTTCTCATCTCTCGCATCCGTTCTCGAGCCTCGAGCTTTATGAATAAATTGCTCCGGAATCGATGCCTGTATTATCTTACGTTAACGCGCGCGTCAAGGAGATTTCGCGACCAACGAGGTGATTAAGGGGTTTAAGGGGTCGCACGTAAGGCTTTGCAAAATTGGATCATTACGGATGTTGAACAACAGGTTGGAGTTGGACGAAGATTGTTAACAAAATCAATATTGATTCTTACGTAAATTGTAAACTCGCCACACCAGAGGCTCATCCGGAATCGCACTGCTTGCTTTGCCGCGGATTCAATCCCCAAGTTTCGCGAAGAACGCGAGAATGCGGGGGACGCAAGCAAGTTGAAAATTTAGCATGCCGCACGTATACGCTCGCGCGACGCAACGTCGTTTTAATAAAGCCGATGTACGGCGAGGCGGTCGCAGTGCGCAAGGAGAATTGGAAAGGGAATTTCGCGAGAAAGAAAAGCGAGCTCGAATATCTGCCGAGGTTGCGCCGATATACGGAGGGAGAGCGCGAGGCGCGCTCGTGGAATAAGGAAGAAACTCGCTCGAGTTCGCGCAGGGAAAAGAGTCTCTCTCTCTCTCTCTCTGTCGGTCCTGCGCGCGGAAGTTTCGCTCCGAACTTCGAGGCAAGTCATTCACAAGTCAACTATTTTTCTTTTATCTTGCCGGGCAATCGGATTACAGAAATAAAAAGTACATAGACACGATTTTGACAAGTTTCTTATTTCATTACGATTTTGGATCCGGGGCCGGAGGAGAGTTCGGTTCAAGTAGTTTTGCAATCGTCGGAAAAATTTAGTTTAGATCTCCGCGGAAAGTTGTAAGTTGATTTATTAGGATTCCAAGGGATTCAAATTCAACTAGAATTTTTGCATAAAAGAATCTTACATTCTCGAAATGCAGCCGGAGAATGCTTTAGTAAGAATACTGCCCGGTGAAACAATCTGGGGAAGCAAAAATTTTGCTGGAAAATACTAGAATATTTCTCTGTGCGTATGTCAGTGGTGTATGTTTCATTTACGGTGGTATATAATGCAATAAATAAAATATTTCAAATTATTACCTAAACTCTTTAGTAGAGTAGTAATAAAATTATTATTCTGGACGGAAGAAACTACTGAAATCTTTATTACCCTGTAAGAGAATCATTCGCATATTTCATTTCATATAAATGGAATTTTTTTTTTATTAATCCTTTAGTATAATGGAACGTAATTTTTTAAATAAAATTCTAAAAAGAATCGTTAAAAGCAATGCTTTATTTATTCAGTTTAATAAATGCATTTATGAATATTTATAAATTCAACAAATTGAAATATAATCCGGAAAATGCGGAAAAATAATGCGATTTAATTAACATCTTTCGAGCTTCATACGAATCTAAATAAAGTTTATTATCTACTATAGATAATTATCTAAATCACGATCATGTATATGCACATAGTAATCGTTATCTTTTCTCTATAAACTTTTTTTATCAAACCAAAAGTAACCATCAAAAGTTTCATCAAAACGTCGAAGCCTAAAGGAAGTTTTCGCTAAATTAATACTACCCGCGCAATGAACACCGTCGAATAACTAGTTTTTCAAGCGTGCCTCTCCTCAAAATTACAAATTTCTTAAGAAATTAAAAAAAAAAAAAAAAAAAAAAAACGCTCCGATCCAGCGCGCAAAGGAATTTTCCAGCGAACAAAGCCGCCCTTTGATATTAAACAATTCCCTCTATCAAAAAGCCGGGCAGCAGCCCACAAAGCTACGCGGGAGTCCGCGGCGAGAGACAGAGGCGTCGGAGCTCAACATTCAACGTCCCAGCCGAGCGACGACGGCACATACCGATCGCGTCAAAGAGCGATGCCGCCGCCGGGGGG
>JAWWEM010000044.1:1665420-1677125 GCA_035582935.1 Ormyrus thymus | reverse complement strand
TCTCTCTCTCTCTCTCTCTCTCCGTCTCTCTTTCTCTCCTTCTGTCCGTCCGTCGACGAGAGTGCAACGTACCGACCACTGCCGGTGATTTTTTTTTTTTTCGATCTCGGGCGCTCCCGGCGCGACAACAATGCAAGCCACGACAATGCCAATCTTTGCATTAGCTAAATTAAAGATCACTTGAGCCGTCCTTTCGGCGCAGCTCCAATCCGGCGCAATTGGATTTTGCTGCCCGCTCGTTGGGAGACGCGGCACTGATTTCTCGTCCGCGACGCCGACGGGGACTTGCCTCTACTCCTCGACGATGGTTTAGGCTCTCGTCCGTTTTTCAGGGTACGTATTTTTCGCTCGATCTATATTTAACTTAGACGAATGATCTTACGCTCGCGCTTTTGTTTCGCGCCTCGACTGATCTGAAAATATCCGACTTTTTATTACGTTGCTCCGCGCGAAATTTCAATGAAGTTGCAGAATACAGAGATCGAACGAGCGCGCAGCGTAAAAGATCAAATGCAATTTGTCGCGTCGAACGATCCAGTGCCCGCACGGTGTCCCGAATGGGTAACGCTCAAATTCAATCTTCTAACGCGGCGACGGGAAATCTAAAACCAAAGCACAATGCAGGCATAGGGAGAGAGAGAGAAGGAGGGAGGAACGGAGAGGGCCGAGAAACGGCCTCGTCAGACAGAGTCGTAGATGTAAAGCAAATAGTCAACGGTACGGGAGCGCGACGTAAACCTAATTTACTCGATCCCTTACGAGCGGCGCGCAAATGCGCGTTATATACATATACGATTCGACGACATACGTCATTTATTGCGCGCGCGCGCCGCCTTCCACAATGGCTCTGTGCGGGATTCCTATTGCGCCGACGATCCTGCCGGCTATTTACTGCCTTGGAATCACTGAGCTGTAGCCTTGAAATAAGGGTCTTGCGTATCGCGAGAAATTGCAGCTCGCGATGCTCCGGCTTTTTCTTCTGGAAGAAGGGTATAAGGCTCTTGAGGCAATTTTTTCGAACGCGAGGCCTTTAAAACAGGAGAGTCGACGTTTCGAACTTTATCAATGTGGATCTTTGGAAAAAAATGAAGATTCGACGCGTTGTCTGACTTTTAATTTGTCGATAATTGCCTTGACGCGTTAAAATTCGCGAGCACTTTTAGACGGAAAATAGGAGGTGAGTAGATTCTCATCTTTGACTTTGGATCCAGACATGGGTCCGATTTCGCGCTTGGCTGAGTTTTATTTTACGTGACAATAGATTGCAGCGCTGGTCTATTATAAAACGCAAATGCAATCTGACGTTATAATGCATAAAGCAAGTAACGTCATAATGCGCCCAGTTTCTCTATAAATGGGGTCAAAAGTATATATTGAAAACAAAATCGTAATTTGTATGATACACCAACGCGAACGCAAATGTTACGATTGTATGAGGAAGCATTAATCTGTCGTTTCACGTGTATTTTTGAATTCAATTAGACTAATGTATAATTTTAGCATTCGCAGGATTTATTAAAAGGATTTATTAAAAGGATATACAAGTAGTATTAAGGACGATATTACATACTGATGGGACGAGTGAAAGCACGATTTTTAATATATTATAAAAGTATACGAGCATGATTTTATAAAAAGTTTATCCATTTGTATATAATATTGTTAATAAATGTAGATCTCTGTTTAAAGTTCTTGGAAAAGAAAAGTGTTTTAGGAAAAATTACTATTCTCGTCAGTAACTCAAGGACAGTCTCTGAATCAGGGTGAATTTACTATACTTTATACCAAAATTTACTACAGCTTTAATAATGTTTTATTATTCATATATATTTAGTAATGTTGTTACAAGTTTAGTAATAATAGAAGAGAGTATAGTAATTTTAGCTAAAACGCACAAAGCCTTTTCATACTGACGAGTATAAGTAATTTTTGCTAAAACGCTTTTCTCCGCTTAGCCTCTCTATTTCCCAAACAATGTAAACAAGTCCCAGTCGCGCAAATTCAACGTTTCGCCCGCTGTAAAACAGCGCGATAAACCTCAACAGGCGTGAAAATAGACGTGACTAATCCGTGAAAATGCCCCGCCTAGTCTTAAGACCAATCCTCGAAATTAGCCAGGTTGCAAAGACAGAAGAGCGCCGCCGTGTCGAGGTGCCGCCTCGACAGAGGCTATCACAGAAGAGGCGTCGATCTCGACTGCCACTTGGCACCGGGCCCGCGCTAATTATTTCCGAACGAAAAAACTTTTTCCTCCGGCTTCTGTTCCTCGCCCGGGAGGGGAGGGGGGGGGCGCCGCCGCCGCCGCGGCTCGACCGTCGCGAGGACGAGCTCCGGCGAAACGACTCCCGATGCGACTTTTAAGGTCGGACGCTCTCCGCGCTTCTTTGGGGAATTTTAAATGGTTCCCCGAGCTGCACGAGAGGAGATTAGCGGGAGAGGAGCCGGCTGAATATTCCCGGGATGAGTCGGCGATATTCCGCGCATAAAAATACAAGTTCCGTCAACGAGCAAAGTTATTTCCGATAGCTTAGAGGTTCGGGGGAGGGGAGGGGGGAGGGGGTTAGGCGCTCCCGTTTAACGAGTTTTTATGTACTTTATAGTCTCTTGTTCCTTCGATCTTCGTATCTCCGCGGCGATGCTTCTGATGCTTTTATTTGGTTTGGCGCGATTTATTAAGAATGCGCTTATGCGTTATTCATGAGGCAGCCTGCTCGGTGACTTTGCTTTTTCTTTTTTATATACAAAGCAAAAAGATCATGCACGCGCTTTCTCTAGAGGATTTCGATATTTGTTTCTTAAGGCGCGACGGAACAATCAGTTGTAAAATGTACGCTGATGGTTAAGGTAAAACATTTGCATTTTAAATGAGTCGGTTTAGTGAAAGTGGTCCAGCGAGATATTTTTGGAAAATTGACTTTTACTTAAATAATTTACCGACAATCGCGGCCAATATTTTATTGTGAAAATGTCACTCTCGTTATATTTCCTCGAACGAATATCTCTGCGACTCATCAAAAGAAATCACGTAATTTTCGATCTCTCCAGCAATCGTTGGACATCGAGGCCGTCGAAGAACAACGAAACGTACAGAAGGAAAATGCTGCGCCCCTCGGAAATTTTTTCCAAAGAACCCAGTCCGCACACTCGAGCTCAATCTTTAACAACTCACGAAACATATCGGACGTTAAATCCCCGACACGCGAGAAATGTCCCCGATTGCTCGAGAGAAATTTTCCAGCTCCGCCCGTCGCCGCTCCTCCCTCGGAAAAAAAGCACGTCGGGCGTCGCGCGTCCCCGAAAGTTTGCCGAATAATTCGCCAGGCGGCCGGCGTTTATTTCCCGATAATTTATTTACGCCTCTCTCTCTCTCTCTCTCTCTCTTTCCCTGCGCGTATTTCTCGCGTTTTCCCTCGCGCAGGAAAGAAAACACACAGCGCCGCGCCGAGAGTCGCCGGAGAGAGAAGCCGCGAAAAAAGGGGGCACGGCTGCAAAAACACGAAATTACGAGAGATTTTTACGATTGCTTCGTGCCTCGCGCCTGTCTCCGCGTCTCCGCGCGCGGCAAAGATTAACGCCTCCGAGCTCACGCTGTTTCTTTTCTTTTTTCTTCTTTTTTTACGGGCTCTCGCTGCGTACGTAAATAGGCGAGAGGTCGGGACATTTATGAGGCGGCTTGATTACATTAGGCGCGCTAATCAAAAACCTATAAAACGCTGCGGCCGTTTAGTTAGTCCGTAAATATCTCTTCATTAAGTGGCGCCGTTCCGCCTGGCAATTGATGGAAATTCTATTAAGCGTTCGTTAGTCGCGATTGAGGACTTTGCGTTCCCTCTTCTCTCTCTCTCTCTCTCTCTTGCGCCAACCCCCTCCCTCCGTCAATGATAATTTAGAAAGCGTACACGCCCCGAGGATGTACAATGAGAGCGGCAAGGAAAAAAGAGACGAGTCCGAGCTGGCTGCTAGTTTTTTAATTGACTAAACGTGCACTGAACGTTGCTTGTATTACTGCGAGGCGCTCGGTAATAATTAAATAAGATTCTCGATTGGGCGCAAAAAGTCTGGGATCGATTATCGAGACGTCCGAGGTATTTTAGGCCGAATTCTCTCGTCTCGATGCCTTCCCGTCGAGACTCGTAAGTGTATTAAAAAAAAATTGGATAAGCTACACACATAAGCTTTTACGAGTACAAGTGTCGGAGAATTCGACGCGAGACAAAGCAGATGCTAAAATTTGCGAGAAGGTAAAGAAATACATCGCTAAATCAGCGCGAAGAAGTTTACTGCGCGCTGTAAATTTTGCGAGAATAAGAGTGAAGAAAAAATTGTTGCCCAAAGTTGATTTTACACGAAGGCGAAAAATCTTCCGTTCGCATATAAGTAACGATTTTTTCTATTTCGTTATTTAGTCAAAGAAAAATAATTGCCTGTAACTCGTTACGTAATAGTCTCGGCCGCGCAATCAGTATATTTTTTTTCTATCACATTGTTTGACACTTTTATCACTTCTTACTTATTAATAATCTAAAAAACTGCATATATCGGCTGCATTATGTCTGACGTGTTACGTAAAGAAAGTTGCCAACAGCTGTAGGTCACACAAATAAGAACGCTTTCTAAACAAGGTGGTTTGAAAATCGTGTATGCGAATTCAAAAGTGAGGCGAACTTGGGCAATAGAATCCTCTTAAAAATTCCGTCGGACATTGCGCAAAATGGAATCGAAAATTTCATTTTGGTAATTTATAGTCGGGATTAAAGCTTTCTATTCGATGCGTAGTTATTTTAGATATCAAATTGAGCGAGCAGCATTTTCTCGAGGTTGAAATTACAAAGCTGTAATTACATTTATTTGCTGCTATTATTGGTCAAGAATAATTGATATAAAGATCTATTTAATCGGCCCGTGTGATCGATTTAATCGCGAAGTAATGAATAGACTTTGAATAATTTGACTGCAAGCCTGTTGCGCATGATTAATTGTTTTTCAAAAATCTTTTAAAACCGAATCGTTTTCATAAATAGAATTTTCGCTTCGCTTCTCCGTCAAAGAATTCATTCGGCAGCGGGAAGGGAAAGTTTTCGCTTGCCGCAAAATTGTCAATACTTTCATAAATAATTTTACAAAATAATTCTCAAGAAATAACAATTTATTATTCTACTCCATTTTTTTCTTATATATTTTATAAGCCTCGTTATAAGCTTCAATTATTTTTAACTCGTCCTTAGCAATAAAATAATAAATTGTGAATCCTCTGCAAAAGTTTTGTAATAAGATAAATGTCAAAATGACAGCACGTTCTTTAAAGAAAATTCTTAAATATTTTTAGTCGATTATTTCTTCGTACTTTTTTTTACAGATCTCGGAACATCAGTCACACCGTGAAACATTACGCTTTCCCACCTATTTCCTTAAAAAAAATAAAGTTGCACATCACTTTTTACCACCGAGCAATAAAATCATAAAACGATCCCCGCTAAAAACAGCCTAATCGGCCGATCAGTCACCACTATTATCAAGCGGCTCAACGATCTCCCGATAAATGACGCCGCGAAAATCAAGACTTGGCTCGCCAAACCTGCTCCCGAGCTCCTCCCAATCCCCCCCCGCCGCATATTTCGGCTCCCCGAAGTTCATTAGTTGGTCCGAAAAACGTCGCGCTTCGCAGCGAGGCCGCTTTCACACTTCGAAGACTCACTTCCTTTCATCCGTGTCAAGGTGAGAGCTTCATCAAAATTTTCGTTTGAACGTCCGTCGCGACGTCCCGGCAATAAACTCGTTCGCGCCAAGCTTGAACAATGCATCTCCCCCCCCGACCCGCTCATATTTACACTGCCGAACGAAACGCCGCGCGGCTGCGGGAAGAGAAAAAACGAATACACTGACGACACCTACCGCAAGAAGCAGCTGCGATCCTTACGAGCTCCGGGCCGATTCTTCTGGAAGTCGATCTGGCGGCGAGGCTCGGCGCCCCGATCCCGGCCTCGGCATCCTCCCGGCGATCGTCGCCGATCATCACCGGCAGCCCATTCCGCAGGTCGTTCCGGGCGGCCGCCGGATTTTTCTCGGGTGGCTCTGCCTCGATGCGTGCTAATGTGACACGGAAGGTCGCGTGTCAGTCGCCGGTAATCCCGGGGAGCCGCCGGCTTTTTATGCGTACGGGCGCACTGTCAGTCCTGGACGATGGCGTTTTAAACGCTCTCGAGGCTCGAAACGCGCGTGGCGAGACTTCGCAGCCGGATGGGCATCGATTTTTTTTTTTTTTTTGGGGGGGAATGCGTATGAATTGCGGAGGTGTGTCGAGCGGTGATTGCAAATTAGCGCTGAACTTCACCTAGTTTACAAAACGCGCGGCAAATTATATGCGATTTTCAAGGTCCGCGATAACGGACTTAATCGACTGTATTAAATTAATTGTATTAATTTATGGAATGCATAATGAAAAAATAATTGAATTTCGAAGCGATAAATTTACTTGAAAAAGAGATAAAACACTCGGCTTTGAAATAATTATATTAATTAAAAGGGGTACATTGTAAATTTCGATGCTTTATTTTACAGATTTGAGAAGAGTTTTATTTTATTACAAAGCATACATCAGCTTATCGCAACGAAAATCAAAATTATTATGTTTGCAACTGTTGATTCAAATGACTTTTACGTGTAAAAGAATATCTGCTTTAATACGCAAAATAAAATTTCGACGCGTTATTAATCGTGAGGTATCACGCGAGAAAGTGCTATTTACTTTAAAACTTAGAATTTAATTTTTGTTTAAATTAAAAGAAACACTTGTAATTTATTCAAATATATTAAGAACACTGTATATACATATATAATCTGCTTGCACTATAATTTGCGTGAATTAAAAACTTAAAAATTTCCTTTACTTTTCAACTCGACCTTCTAAAATAAAACATCCGCGGAGTAAAAAATTTTGCAAGACCTTCCGGACTCGGGGAAAAAAAATTGATTCGCTTTCATCTAAGAGTGACAGCCTCGCCAGAAGAAGGAAAAATCAAGGCATTCCTCGGCAATCTGCAAATGTGCCTCGGTTCCCTTTGGGCAACTTACTCAGAAAAAAAGAGCCCGAAGCCTTCGGTCTAAAAATCCGGCCGATTTCAGGCCGACTCCACTTCTCTTTGGCGTCTCATCGGCCAGAAAAGCTCGCCGTAGCCGCGAGCGAGCTTTCGCGTGACAAAAAGGCGCCTCTTCACTCTCTCTCTCGCTGAAAAGGGAGTAAAAAGCGAGGGAGAGAGAGAGAGAAAGTAGCACCCACACACATGCCTCTCCGCCTGAATGGGCAAGCAATTACCGGACGAGGAGAGGCTCGGTCATAAAGAAACAAGGAAAAAAAAAAAAGCCTCGAAGCTTGATAAACGGGCACACTGCACCTGATATATATGTATAATTAATCCGCCGTTTGATTTTCCCGGCTGACTCGCGCGAGAGAAAGAGAGAGAGAGAGAGAGAGAACGTGTCGAAAGCGCGCGGGGGCCGAGAGCGAGCGGAAGCCCCCGAAAAGCCGTCCAGCCGGGTTCGCGATGCCGAGCGCACTGAAATCCGGGCGCTCTTACTAACGTCAATGGTGCATGCGCGGTACTATCTATGATGCTAACTGTGGTCCCGCTCTCTCTCTCTCTCTCTCCCTCGCTAGCGCGCGCACGTCTGCCTTCTTTGTGCGCCCGTCCTACTCCTCCTCCTTCTCCGCCTCCTCCTACTCCTCCGCTCTTTCTCTCTCTCTCTCTCTCTCTCCCTCTCCCTCTCTCCCTGTCTCGCTCGCTCGGCCGCCTTCGCGGACTATTTCTTTTCGGTCGCGCGACACCGAGAAGACACGGCGAAGGGTTTTACATGGACAGAGCCGACGTGCCCCCATGCATTTCCGAGGAAAGACGGACTGCAGCTTTTCGGGGGAAGCGGGGGCGGGGGAAGTATCGGCAGGAGGGGAGACTCGTCGGTGCTTTTGGAGCTTTTTACCGGCGGGAGGGGGTAAGAAGTGGAGCTCGCTCGCTCTAATTGTTATTTTTATAGGGGATGGAGCTGGGCGTTTCAAGGGTTATTCCGTGAACGACCGTGGCTTAAAACGTACTCGTTGTATGCAACCTTTTTTCGAAGGGTAATAGCTGGAAAATTGAAACAAAACTTGTAGAACTCTGATAAAATCGTCAATAATTAAAGCAAGTTTCTTGCCGAGACTATTGTCTGAATTAAGGAGTTAAATGTAGACTGAATTCTATTAGTTTTAATCTCATTTTTCGTTCATGATGTTTCAATTAAAATAATAAATTTTCTTTCGCGCGAGTAATTTCTAAAAATACACATTTCACGCTCAAATTGTTCAGAGTTCAAAATTAAAAATTTACTTCTTCGTAATTTATGAAAATGTAGTCACAAAAAAATGTTAAAGGCCCGAGTTTTTGCCTTCGGCAGTTTGTAATAATTAATTACAGTAACGCACTTTGTGTGGTATTTTCAAACAACAATTAAAACTTCTCTGAAAGGGAAAAATTTAATTCTTCTCGGTAATATTATATTAGTTAATTAAACAAAGTGGCATCCTCCCACACCAGTAGAAAGTTAACCCAATTAATTAAACATGTGCTTTTCTGATACGAGTATCAATCGCACTATTTTTACTCCTACGCACAAAGTAGGAAGTTTTCCCAGATACGCCAACGTTGTTATTAAAATAATCAGCAAATAACTACATTACGTTCAAGCAAACAACCTCTTAAGATTGCCTTTTATCTACTCTTAATTAAGTATTTAAACTCACAAATCAATAACATCAGAGTAAAATCCACTTTCGAAATCACCTTTTACCTCCCCAAAAAGATTTTCCGTTAAAAAATTTCCCGAGCGTCGCGTCAGCTGCTTCAATAAGTCGGCGACAATGCGAGATTTTCCGACACTTTAATTTCGCAAATAGTCCTCAAGAAGGTGGGGCTCCTCGTTCATTGTACACTTTTAAGCGCGCGCGCGCGCGCCGTCTTATTAAAGGCCGAATGGGATTCTCGCGACAAAGCGAGCGACCCAAGCCGCCGGTGGCGCGCGGAGCTTTCGCGACGGAGGCCTCGCGCGCTAAAAAAAGTTACGCCGCGCCGACCGAAATCCTCCTCATTTCGGGGGAAAGCATTTCAATTGCGAGCCGCGGCACAATGCCGCGCGGAGGTCCTCCTCCTCCTCCCCCTCGTTCCCCGGAATTTCGGTCGACTTTAAAAAGCAGCCCGAAGAAAAGCTCGCGCGCGCTTCGTACGCAACTCTCTCTCCCCCGACTTAACGTTTTCAATTCAGACAATAAGAGCAGCAGCAGCAGCGACGGCGGCGGCGGCGGCGGCGGCAGTGGCAGTGGCAGGGGGAGAGAAAGAGTGGAGCGCGGATGCACCGGCGCTCGATCTCCGCCAGGAGGGGGGGACGGAGGACTGCGCGGGCGCAGCAAAGTCACGTAGCTCATTCATCGGACGCTAAGCGGCGAGCTGATTTTAATGCCTTCCACTCTCTCTCTCTCTCCCTTTCTCTCTCTCTCGCCGACGGAAATGCGTGCTCGCCTCGTGTAATGGCATTTTTAGCCCGGAGGCTCGCGCCGCGAAAATGCACCGGGAGTAGGGACCTGGAAGCTCCCGGTGATCAGGATCGGAGGGGGGGGGGCGCGAGGGACCGGACTCCGAGGCGGGCGATATCGCCCAAAATCCGGTTACCGTCGCCGCGGGGGATTTGTACAATCGACGCGCGTGCGGGAATTTCGTTTTCCGGGCCGAAAGGGAGAGGCGCCGGGAGCGCGCGGTTGTATCGATGTGTTCGGAGCGGGATTTCGGAGCTGAATGGAGCAAACATTTTTCCATTTCGGGCCGGCGCTCCTCTCGCCGCGCCAAAGTCGGACTTTATCTACTTACCGCCTGCCGACCTGCGGACCTTTTACATGTCGATACTCCGAGATAGAGCTGTTTTGAGAAGTAAAAGTTTTTTTTTGGGGTTCGGTTTTCGGCGCGAACCCTGCATTTCGGGCGGATTGAGCTTTAAATATGCTGGTTCAGAATGCGTGTAATCCTTCTTTTAGCGGAATTTGAAATTTAGGCTAAATTTGAATATTCCACATCCTGATTCTAGGAATTCAGCTGATTCTCAAACATTGATAATTCTCACGCTTGAACTAGATTTATTATAGTAATCATGTTCGCAAACTACCACCGGCGGTACTTAATGCGAATATGCAATTACATCTAAGATGCAAATAAAAGATTGTAAAAAGTTTCCTTTTATCCCAAATAAAATTTTTTAAAAGGTAAGAGTATTTAACAAGTAAAAGTTTGATGCTCTTATTATTAATAAGCATTAAAAGTTCCAAATAAGTACTTTTTTTAGTGCCGCATAGATAAAACGTATGCAAACTTTAAAATATTTCTCTTTCATCGTTAACGGCACATTATGCATTTAATTCATGATATTTTTCGTTTATCCTTTACGTTTGTTTAAAATCAACAGTACCAGTGTTTTCTCGGTCGAGCAAATGTCTGCTGATTGCTCATTGCTGTCTTCAAAAAATTAAACGAACATTCGATGTTTCGGTGAATTTAGTAACTACGGGCCAAGCGCAAAAAATCTCCTCAACAATCAATTTTATCTCGAAAAGTGCGCAATTCGAAGAAAGCAAATATAACCCGCGTTCGCCTCCTCAAATTTATCAGGACAAACATTTATCGCAACATTTTTTTCAATCGTCGCATGCAAATTTCAGCAGCAGCGGCGCCGCTCGCGCGCCCTCCCAGCACTCAATTGTACACTCCTCGCTGCAGAAGTAAATATGGATAAACGAAAAAAAAAAAAAAAAGAAAAGAAAAAAGAAGAAAAAAAGGCGAGAGCACGAAGAGGGATGGAAAAGCGCTCACTCGGCTACACTCATTCAAGAGTCCAACTTGTTTCCTTGGCTTTTCGAGGCCCCTCGACGCTTTCTCTCTTTTTTTTTTGTCGCTGCGCCAGATAATTTTATTTCTTAAGCACTCGCGCGGGTTTATTTATGAATCGCACCGCTCGAAAGCGTAAGAGAGACGAGAGCGAAACTGATGCGGAACTCGAGACTTTACGGTCGAATTGAATCTGAATCCCGGCCGCTAATTTGTCGGAGTGAGCTTCTCCTTTTTTCGCGCCTCCTGTTGCGCTGTTTTAAGCACGAGAGCTCTGGTACTTAAGTAATAAGAGCTGATGAAAAAAAAAGCGCGAATGCGTCCTCTGTTGCAGTTACTTTATTTAGGGACGTTCCAGCTGTCTTCTCTAGTATTTCGAGGAATTAAAGAGGGAATTGAGATTGCCCGGATGGCAATGTAATTTCACTTTTCTTTATGAAGATATAACTATTGTGCCTTGCGGGGTAAGGATTTAAGTTTATTTCATTTATAAATTTTTTACTTATTGAGCAAGATATGCAGCAGTTACTCAAAAAATGTATTAAATTTTTCTTCAAGTATTGGAGTAATATTACATTCATATTTACAGATTTGTTATTAATGAGACTTAAGTTTGCATCGTTGCTAACCAACGAAAAAAAAATTTTTGATTACCCCAAATTTTCCAGCGGATTCTTGTTTTAGACATCAAAATATGTAATCATACCAATTTTTACGCAAATCGGGGGTAAGGAACACCCCCGTTGCGCAGTCCGAAGGGATGGAAATCCTGATTTTCGATGCATCATCGTTTCAAAGTCACCGAAT
>JAWWEM010000044.1:1645170-1665320 GCA_035582935.1 Ormyrus thymus | reverse complement strand
CTAGCACGGCCCACGTTTCTCGGAATCGGCTGGAGCAACAAAATTAAAACTGGCGCAACAAAATAGCAACAAATTAGTAACAAATTATGAAATAGTTTTTATTGTGTCGGGCTATATTGGTTAGGCTAGCTTAATAGACGTTGCTGGATGCCTCCGTTGAAGTCGACTCGAGAGTCGTCGTGGATGTGCTAGTGTGTGGGAGGAAAGGTTTTTTCGAAATAAAGAGATTTTATTCTTTTTTCAAAATTGTTGCTTTATTCACAAAAGGTACGGTTGTACGGTGGTACAATCTGGCCACATCTGCAAAAAGATGCCTTTGCCGTGATAAGCGGATCGGTCGCTTGGTAGGGGAAGCGGTTCCGTCGGATGTGGACCGGTTGGACTGCCGCGCTTATATGCCTCCGCCGGGCTAGTTTGGTTGCGGGTTGGCCGACGCCACCTAGCGGGCGCGCCGGTACTACGCTCGCGCGCGAAGGCTTCGGGCGACGGGAAATTCAAATGCCGAATTCGCGTTTCACAATATAGGGAAACTTAAAAACTAAGCGCAGGGCTAATTAATTAGTTAATAATATTAATAATTTATATATATATATATATATATACACTCGGGTATCAGACGAACGTATCTCTCCCGATTACGCTCTTACCGACACCGCAAACATTCCACTCCACGACCGGCAATCCCGCGAGATAATTCCTCATAAATCCCGCGCGGCAAAAAAGCTGCGGGAAATCAACTTTCTCATTATCGGGCACGGCGAGAGGATTACTCCCTTATACGCATTACGTGTTTACGCGCGCGTCAGCCGCAGAAAGCAGAAAGGGAGTGAGAGAGAGGGAGAGAGCGATTTTCATTTCTCCGCGAGCGCGACACTGGCAAATCGCGCGCGGCCTTTGAAAAACGGCCCGGATAACGCCCACCTTTTGCGAGGGAGAAGAATCGAACTGCCGCTGAAACGCACATGTGATTCTTTTTTTTTTCTCAGCCACTCGCTCACCCCCGGCTAGAGGCTCACTATTTCAATCGTTTTCTTTTGTCGCGGAGCTCCTTTGTCACTTTTTTCCCGGCGCCGATATATATTTTTGCATCGTTTTTCTAAGCGAGACTTTGGGTGACTAATATCGAGCATTAATCTTTTTTTAATAAACAGAATTTACATCGCAAAGCTCGATGCGGAGTCGGTTATTCCTGAATTATTTAGGTCCTTTGGCGAGGATTTGAACTCTTTGAATCTTAATTTTTTTTTTCTGATGAAAACAATTTTAACGTACTTTTAATTTTTTCGTCGACTTTTAATTCTCAGGCGTTCGGTAAAGTTTATCTCACTGAAAGTATAAATTAGAAATATTTATATAATTAAATAATTAGGCAAAAAAGAGTATTACTTCACGAATTGAGTGTAGCATTACAAAATATACAGTCACTCAAAAGTCAATTAAAAACTGACTTCTCGAGTCACGATCGTAATAATCTTACGAAATTGGAGTAAAGCTTCTCTTGTAACGAAACCAGTAACACTTTGGATAACATCGACGAAGAAGGCTAGGGGTACATATACTGTTCCTGCGCACAACACTGTGTGTGTCTCTCTTCTCTATTCAGCGGGAAACAAGCAAAGCGACTTCTCGAAAGAGGTAACCTACTAAAACTCGTCTAGTAAATAAAATTTATAGAGATTGAAAACGTTCGGGGCATCTCGACGCATTTTTTTTTTCTTTTTATAAACTATTGGTCCAACTATATTGGTTATTCTGTTACGAGATTTATAAAACTGTCGTTAGTCAGGATTTTAAAGATTTTTGTTAAGAAAATGGAAGACATAAGAAGCATTTATATATAAGCAATGGTCAGTAAAAAATAAGCAAAAAGGTCAACGTTTCAATTTCTCCCGTTCTAAAGCGACCATTTCTCAGGAAGATCGATAAGGAACTTTATATCGCATTAGATCTCTGCAAATCCTTTAAAATCACAGAAACATCAGTCCCCAACCTCGTTACGAAAAAGCCATCCGTAAAATGAATTCGTCTGACTTGGAAAATAATCCGGGCATTTGTTTTCGCCTGACCCCTCCTTACGCTCGGCGACTCCTTTCCCCCCTCCCCCTTCCCGCTATCTGGCCTTCTTCCCCGTCACTTGCTCGATTCGCGCGTCTCTCCATTTCCGTTTCTCGGCGCGCGCGCGCGTGTCCCGGCGGGCGATAAAAAATTTGCCGGCGGGGAAGGAAAGAAGCAAAACGAGGGGGAGGGCTGGGAGGAGAAAAGGTATACATACGTATCCGCAGGTAGTTCCGAGAGAGTGGAAAGCCCGGCGAGTCATAAAAAGAACGTGGGTGTAAAATGCAAAATTCCGTGTTTCCTCGTTTCTCCGAATCATCGAGATGTGCAGAGGGGGAGAGGAAGAGAGAGAGAGAGGAAAGCGCGCGTCGCCGCCCCGGATTTTCGCCTCCGCCTCGCAGCTTTGGGATTTCATTTCGCGCCCGAGTCTTTTGTGCTCTATATATAAACACCTGCATCTATACAAAGAGGAAGGAAAAAATTTGCCTCCCTTTCTAGCCGCAGTAAAGGAAGCTTCGCCTCCGGGCTTTGCCGCGGCGCACACTATGTTTGATTAATTTAGCGCGAGCGACTGGCGCGGCTCTGGAGGGACAGAAATAGAGGGAGAGCTGAAGCGCGAGCTGGCAATTTTTAATTTGAGCTTTCGAGAGCTGTTTTCTCTTTAAGAGGCCGGTTCGACGCTTTATGAGACGCTGCCGCTTTAAGCGAGACGCGCCGATGTGAGTCACTCTAATTATACTTTAAAGTTAGCTGCCGGGGCTCCTCTTTTCTGGATTTTCATTTGCGCGCAAGAATGCTTTGGCTTCGGCCTGCCTGCCGGGACTAATATGGAGAACAGCAGCAAATTGGTTGGCGGATGATAATTTGATTAATTAGGATCAGAAAGCGGACAGGGGCACGTTTAATACAGCTAATTAATTATTCAAAGTTTTCGAGGATCCGAAGAGGAAGAAATTGGAATGATCCTTCTGGACTAGAATTTAATGTTTTTTTGCGACGTTTCGGTGCTTAGTCCAGCACCTTTCACCAGCTTGCAAAATGTTTAAATGAATTATTTTTCACTGGTTCTGAGGATCTGTAAGAATCATTTGTCTCAGGTACGTTTCAAGTCTCTAGAATTTCAGGCGTATCATTTTCATCCGAACGAAAGCTCGATAAATCGACTAATCGGCGAGGCCCGTATACGGGTTTGAATAACCCTTTCAAGCTCTGACATCAGCAATTTCTACATTACGAGCGTCGTCGCGGGTCATCGTCCCCTTCTTACATCGTCGTTCCTCGATCGTTGACCTTACATTTGACGATTCATATGCCGACCTATCACCCATTCTTTTATAATCGACGGCTCAAGGACAAGATTTTATAGGTCTTCCTTCATAAACGTCCTTCCCCTTCGGGGGCCAACACCCTTCGGCAGGTATTCCCCCTTTGCTGGTTTCCGCTTCGTTTTCCTCGTTTGAGCGCTCGCGCGGATACGCGGATTTGTGTCCTTCGCTATTTTTTAAAGCCCTTTGGTGCCTTTACGAATTTATGAGCTCGGAAAGAAGATACTGCCTGTTTTGCTTTCTTGGTACCAAAATTTGGTTATCCTTGCGTGTCCCCTGCATTTTTCTCTTAGCTTTTTACATCGTACTCAAAGCAATACAATTTCATTAATTTTTAATTAAATTTTTCCAAGAAATAATTCGTGAAAATGCAGTTTTTAATAAATGTCATAATAAAGATATCTATGCCATTTAATTTGTCCGACATTTTTTACGTTCTTTTTTTCTTTGAACGGTCTATTTTAATCATCTCTTTACTCAACAGCGTACGTGCATGCAGAACTGTGACACTTCTTACTATTGTGCGTCTCTTAGTCATTTTCATCTGGCGGAACACATATCCATTTGAAGTTCCATCTCCTGCTCTTACGGTTACTGCCTTCAGTAATAGCAGATATTTCTCTTTCTAGTTTATTTCCCTCTTCTTTAACTCGGCTTCGCATCTTTCCACATTTCGATGTCCCACTTTCTGCTTGTCGCGCTCTTGCTGGTTGAGTAAAAAGAATATAATTTTATCGTATCTTTGTTAGTAGTTACTGTTTAAGTTAAATAGCCTAATTGTTATATTTACCTGACGTTATACCTGTTGATCCACTCGGACTTGTTATAAATTAATGCCTTTGAGAAGATGCAATTTCAAGTCATTTTGATGGTGTAAAGAGATCATTAATTTTGTACTAATTTTCTCCACTCTGTCTCTAAAATTAAAATGTTTAACTCGAAGTTTTCTCTTATTTTCAGAAAAAATAAAAGAATTATATACAAACATTTTATTGTATAATAATATGATATAACTAAAACATATTCAAACTTTAACGGGCACTTTTCAAACTACATTTTAAATATAGAAATTCCCAATAATTTGTTGAAATTTTTAAATTATTAAATTGATACTTTTCCATTATATCTTCATAATTTTAACGAGCCACTTTTCTTTTGTTTCTTTCTTTAAACTACTGAAATTGAATATTTTCTTTAAAAGACAGAACATAAAACAGAATCAGTATTCTTAACGTAACTTTATTTCGTTCACGACGCACGCATTATTATTAAAGAAAAATCGCTGTATCCTCAAGCAGTAGCATCAGTGATGCGTCTCCGCGGAAACAAATGTAAGACAGGCGTTATCTATCCCAATCCGGAAATCGTTATCCAGTTCATGCATTTCAATAAAGTCCCTGATTCCAACATTCATTCCTCGGTAAAATAAAGAGCGACCGCAGATTCTCCCGACCGTTTCCCACCCGCGTGCACACGCTGCTCTCGCATTTGAATTTCACGCCGCCGGAATAAAGTTCCGGGACTGGAAGAAGGCGATCGGTATAATTCCACCGCCACTGTCTTTCTCCTCTCTGTGAGCGATGGCTTTCTTTGCTTCAGCGTTCGAAGCCGGAATTGACAGGACGAGATTTCACGCTGACGACCGACAGTCGACTGGAAGCGTTTGATTGACTGCGTGAAAGAAGACGATCCGTTGTTTAAGGCCAAAGTAATGCGAAACGCCAAAGTTATAAGCTGGCTTGGCTTGCAAAGCTAAAGCAGTAAGTTTTTATTACTTTGAAAATGGTATTCGATTTCGGGGTGAAGAATTTTAATGATTTATAAGGGAATATTTATTTTATGAATTAGATTTCGAAAAGAGTTGCACGAAATTATTAAGAGTTTTCTGTTGACTATTGAAAATATTCCTAGTTACATTAGTTAAACATCCTTGGAAGGTCCTTACGATTTAGCTTTGGGCCCTGATTGCTTAATCCAGCACTCTAAACTTTTGCAAACGGCACTAATCTCCGAAACTATCTATTTTCTCTAGTATAAGAGAACTTCAGGATTAACAATACTTACAAAGAGCACTAAAAGAATCTTTTTTTCCATTTAAATGTACCTTTATGTGCCTAATTGTAGAACTTTTGTAATTTATTGTAATTGAAAATGTTAATTAATTTAAATTCCGTTTTTAGAAATAAAATAATTTTACCTTGGCGATGTTTTATCAATTATATGAAGTTATTTTTTTAGATTTAGTGTTACAATTATCAAAAATAATTTGTTTAAGGTGATTCTTTCAAAATACTAGTGGAGACTTTTGAACAAATCCTAGAAATCTTTCATTTTAATGCTTCGGTGCCACAAGCACAATCAATAGTTGATGATTTCACCTCTAGAGGGAGTTTTCTTTCCCACTATCAAAAAAAGAATAGAAACCTATTATATTATATCTCGGTAAGAATATCATTGCAGCAGGGTCTGAAAAGAGACTATTCTAATCTCATAATTATTTAATTCATAACAAACGAGAAAATCAAAAAATTCTTGTAAATTCTTCATTATAAACTCTCGACTTAATTTCAAGCTCAGAAAAGAGAGATAACGTATGCTACGCGAAGTGATGATGCACATCAAGCTTGCTGCTTGCGTGCTCGCGTCCCAGGACTGTAATTCATCGGAAATAACGTCGGGTCGCTGAGCGCAGCGCGAAATTCAGCCTGTTTACCCCGCGTAAACGAGACGCGCCTTTTCTCTATACAGACCAACTAGTTTGCCTGGAAATCAATTCTCAATGGTCCGAACGATAACCGCGAATGCGAACGGAAAGAGAGACAAATCGTTGATTGCGGACAAGCTGAAAGTGGATTAGTGTTCTATTCCCGCGTAAGCCAAATTTTATCCATAGACTGAGGGCATCAACTGAAGTTTGCTTATGAGTCCTCATGGTTTGTTTTATCGAATTGTGCTAATCTAAAGTTATCATCTCTGCTGCTGGATTTACTGGTTCTACTGGCTGTTCCACTGGTACTATTGGCTGCTTTTACAGCGGCTACTGTCCCGCAGATGGGAGCCGCCCTAGCGCCCGTGAAAGTATCTGCTCCTGCAGCTCGTTGGTATCTGTGCTCCAAACTCACGAAGAAATGGTCCAGCCGACGGTCTACTTCCTCGGAGGGCAGATGCCCCTCCGACCCGTCTTCAAAGATCGTCTAGCGGACAATTGGTCCGCGGTATTCTTCTTCGACGACTGGCTTGATGACTGGTTCAATAGCTGACTCGATGACTTCGTCCGTCGGATTTTTCCCCAATATCTCGTCTATTCGGTCGAAGACTTCCTGGGTTGAGTCCTCGCTGCTTGAGTCCGAACTCCATTCGAGGTTATTCTGTATAACCTCTGCTATTGGTGCTATATGTCTCTCTCTACCTAATGCTAATTCCTGCGCAGCTTTTACTGGATCAGGTATTTGCTCAGCTATTTCTGGGGCTTCTGCTAACTCGGCTGGTGGATGCTCTTCATCCCGCGAGTTTAAGTCAATTGGTGCTGGTTGTATAAGCAGTTCCGGCATTTTTAGGTTAGAATATCTCAAAAGCCTAAGATGATCGAGCATTTCTATTGCCAGATTCAGTTTCAGCGACCCAAAACCTATACGAAATGGCTATTCATGTTCAATCCAAGAGAGTCATCTCTACCTGTGTTATAGACTTTACTCCAATTTTCTCCAAGTTGCCAATTGAATTGGCAGAGCTACCAATTTTTGTAATGGGTTATGTTTAATTATCTCTTCTCTAATTTTTCGTTTGACCTCACTCTGGGGATGTTTTCGCAGTTTGTTCCTTCGTTCGTTTTTTTGCATTTTCCTTAAGTCCCTATTGGGAAAATACCCGTTTTCCACTGACCAGGAGAGTATCACTTGTTTGGGTTATGGATTTTGGTCAAACTTTAGGATATGTTTTAACGCATTACATCTGAATATAATTCAATAATCTTAAAATTAACTTTTTTATAATACAATGATAAATGATCTTAAGAAACATAATTTAATTTTAAACTAAACTTATTGTGTATTATTGACATGAGTCTATCCAAATTCTTATCTCTAATCTGGACCTTTCTCAGGCCTCTTGAGTGTGGCTTTGTGAGCTGGAACTTCGAAAACCAGTCACCAGTTTATTTAGGCTTACTCACCAAGCCCTTTTTTTATCATATAAACAACTAATTCTAAATAACATTAAACGCTTACTTTTTTGGAAAATCTGTAACACAACGGAAGTACAGAATTTTATAAAAAATCTTCAATGCTCAAATCGTATCTATATTGTGAATCTTGGTAGATTATCCGTTGGACCATTAATCGCACTTTTAGTATGCGTTTAAATCAATTATTGTTGAATATATATTTCAGTGTTTCGTAAAAAAAGTGCGACATAAAAAGAACGCGAAGCGCGTAATAGTTAATCTATATCAGACTAGGCCCGAGAGCACGGCTGCCGAACTGTAGATAAAAGCGTGGTAAAGTCTAAGTCGGGTTGTCGCCATAATCATAGGCTCGTTAGACTGTTGTAGCAATAATAATAATAAATTATTATACACTTATGTACTTAAACCGTGTGTACACCTTTTATTTATCTGCTCCTCATAATTTTAGAATAATTATTAGCCTCGAAAATGACGAGTGCGCTGCACAAAAGCCTAGTTCCTCGCGAAAAGATATAAAAAGTTGAAGAATCGTGACGCAATTTAACGTTTTTAGCTCGTCGTATCACTGAATCATTACAGGCGAGGATAAGTTAAGCTGTAAGTTCCGCCGGCCTAACACGAGTCTACGACCTCTGGCGTAACGTTCTGTGAAATTTCTAGGTTTTCCGCTACGGCTTAATTCCGGTACGAATTGACTGGGATACATTTTTATGCTACTTTTTATAGTACCGGGTAAGTTAAACGGTTAGTAAAAGATTTTTATTATTTGCAAATTAAAATAACAATTTTAAAACCAGGCAATTAAAAAGTATTTTTAGAGATTCTTAATTCTTTCCAGAGAAGGTTAAAAATCAATTATATAGTAATTAAATTATAATAAAAATTAAAAAGAACGAAAGAAATAACACTAAGTGTGATTACTAATATTTGGAGTAAAATATATAACCAGATGTAAAGTTATTGATAGAAAAGTGAATTCTGTACAGAGTTCCGCAGTAATGTTACAGATGTGGTCCTATAAAAAAAATTAAATTCTATAATTAAAAATCTTACAGTAAGCCCGAGAGGTAAGAATTTATACGCTGCCTCTAAAAGCTTAAAAAATTCAAAATGCACGTATTATGCATTTCTACATAAAAATTTTTTTTTAATACTGCTTAATAAAAATAAGTTACTGAAAAATTGGGACAATAAAAATATCGATTTAATTTCAACTGTGATGGTCTACTTGTAGAGCTGAAATGTCCGATATATTTTGCGGGAAAAATGAAATATAGCGCCACTGGAGTACGAAGAGTGATAAATGGACTTTTTCGCGTTATTTCGTTCCATTCATGATTTATTCAGAGAGTCCCACTCTTTCCTTATTACCTTAATAGTTTCTCGCTCAAAAATCCATAAATATCAACCTCACTATTAAGATCATTAAACGTTTTAATATTTATACAATAGTGACAACCTCGAACCCTCCGGATTCTCGGAAAACAAGTGTTAAATATTCCCTCCTGCAGCTCGATGCAAATCCAAAACTGCGAGGAGGAAAAAAGCTTCCGCTCCCTTGAAGGCGATAGACGAATAAACTGGACATAAAATAGCTTTAAGGAGATTATCCGAAATATCTTGGGCGAGAAAAGGCGGGCCCGTTAAGTTTAACGGCTCGAATCAGTGTCGTGCACTCACGAAAAAAAATGATTCCTCGAAAACCGGGGTAGCTATTAATTCGTGTCTCGGCGCAGGTGCCGCTTTCTCTTTCTCTCTCTCTCTCTCTCTCTCTCGCTTGGGTCGAATCGATTCCCGGGTTGGGAGAGGGTTGTAACCGCGGTGGTAGTCCTTAAAACGGGCCGCGATATGCTCGCCGTCTCGCTCGCTCTTTCGTCCGAGCCGTTTCTCTTGCCCGGCGGGCCGGAGCGCCGTTTTGCGCGAGGGTAATAAACGCGAGCGATTCGATGCCGACCGTTTTCGGGTCGTTTGTAAACATAGTTAAGGCGAGGGCAATTCGAGCCGAAAAATTTCTCGGGGGCTCTGGGAACCGTTTAGGAGATTGCTGGATTTCATTAATTTTCACTGGGCTTTTAAAACGTTGCAGATTTTTGCCGGGTTTGCAAAAGAAATTTTCGTGGAAAGCGCCCCAAGAGACTTTTGTTTTAAGACTACTTTTGATAAGATCATCGATTGAAGTACTATGGACGCTCTCGATAAGTCCGCTTCACAGTATCTTCCTATAGAGCCGCTGGAGAAATGAGCAGTTTTGGTATATTTATATATTATGAGCGCCGACTAGTGAGAAGTAACACCTACCTGAAGTATTACTATCAACCAGGGCTGCGGGGGGCGAACCCTAATTCGCGAAAAAACTCTTCCCCCTTCCGCGTTACTCGGTTTTATTGAGAGGGTTCATTGGTAATTTAATTAATCCTAAAGTTTTATAGGTATTACATATATTACTGTAATAAAAAAGCTTTCACAAATTTTTCTAAAGTACTGCGTGCGACAGTTTTTCTTTTAAAATCTTCTTAAATTTTTTGTTTATTATGTATTAGTTTAGTGTACTTTACTATCAGCAATATTTTTTAGAG
This sequence comes from Ormyrus thymus, assembly GCA_035582935.1. NCBI lineage: Eukaryota > Metazoa > Arthropoda > Insecta > Hymenoptera > Ormyridae > Ormyrus > Ormyrus thymus. The sequence goes on along the minus strand of JAWWEM010000044.1, from coordinate 1,655,181 downwards.
ATAATTTGACCTACATTTGGTTATTAAAATTTTTCCAATTTTCAAAGTGCATCAAACCGATAAAAAATTACTCCTATATAGTTGCACTTAGTTTGAAACATTTTTTATCTAGATATTTGTTTCAGTTTAAGAGAATATTCAAAACTAAATCACTTATGGCGCAGAAAGGAAGTTCAATGTTCATAAAATTTTTATGATCTTTGTAGGTACGAAAATATGAAAAGGGATAAAATTTATAGTTACCGCATTTCAATAACTTTATTTATAATATAATTAAATTTTACTCATTTTAATCATGTAAAGTACTTGTTCAAAGGCATCAGCAATATCATCAATAAAATAATAAATTTTAAAATTACTATAAATTTCCCCGACAGATTATGTTTTCATTTAATAAAATTACTTTTGTTCAATTTCATAAACAAAGACCTCTTCATATACATTTAAGCTGTCATTTCAAAACCTTTTTCATTCTCCCGTCTATTTTCAAAAAAGAGCTCGTAAACAACTTATTCGAAATGTGTTCTCTAAATATGCTCGCTAAGCTAAATATTCAGCGGGCACGAAAGCTGCTAATCGAGCAGCTTTCCCGAGCTCGCGCTAAAAGAAATGCATTCTCGCGAGGGCGACAGCGGGCAAATATTTCCGGCCCGAATAAAAACAAAGAGCAGCGCCGCTACTGAACTTTTCGCAATAACAAGCTAATGCAATAAAAGGTCTAACAGGGCGTTCTAAACTTTGAGAAAAAGCAAAAAAAAAACAAAAAAAAAACAGGGTTCGAGAGGTACGTAAATAAAAGGCTTTTATTGCCCTCGCTCGAGGAAAGCTAATTAGGTAAAGGGAGGCGAGAAAGAGACAGCCCGGCAGCGTAATGAGGGTAGAAATGCAGGTAGCGCGCCCGTGCCAGGAATAAAGTGCAAGGGAAAATCTTCCTCCCTCGCCACCCCCTCCCCCTCCGCCCTTCCCTCCGCCGCCTATAGTCGAATCTGCCTTGTCACGAACTCTCGAGTGCAGCTCGCTCGAAAATCGAGGCCGGCCGACACGCGACTTGGCAAGGCTGGGACGTCGCGTAGCTCTTTCTCTCGGAGAAGGCCGCTTTATAGGCAATTAATTTTCCCGCCCGCGCCCTTCTCTCCCATAATGTCCCGCTGCCGTGCCATCGCCCCGTAGATTTGTTTTTTTGTTTTTTTCTTTTTTTTTCGCCCCTTCATTATGCCGATACCCGCGCAAGCGATTGCTCCGGAGACTCGCGCAATTTTTGTTTGGGGGCCGTGCAGCTGAATTATTTGACTCCGTGAGAAATGGGCTCGGGGGCTTTATTTGCTGGATGCGGTTTAGCAGCTGCGGGCTGTGATTGTGTTCTTGGGGATACGTTTCTGTTATTTTTCTAAGGGAAAGATTTGCTTAAATCGTAGACTTGACCTTTTTCATTAGGAAGATACGGCCTTCTGTTCTTGCCAAGTTCAAGTTGTGGAAGATTATTCTTATCTGATAAAAAATAATTTTTTGTGTAGCTTAAAATGATGTGTTAGTTACATATTTATTTATTAATAAGTTTTTAATTGTTTCTGTGAAAAAGGTATTTATTCTCAGATGCCATTATTTTTAAATTTTATTATATCAAGTATTCGTCCTTTAATCCAATGTCCATTTATTATAATGAGTTCGTTGTCATTGATTATACGTTTACTAACATCAATATATTATTTTGCACTATATTAAATCAAAGTAAGTTGCAGTTCATCAATCAATGTAATCTTTTCACTTTCTATCTAGTAAGTCTGGAACATTCATTTTTGCTTCCTACTCCTATTTTATCTTTCTCGCTCTCTCCTTTTTATCTCATTTCATTACTTCACTTCAGCATATCTGCATTTCGTTCACTTACTTTTATATTCATTTGCATACTCATTGCAAGTTTAAGAGGGTTAAAAAATCGATTAGTAGCCCACTAAGTAAAAGTAAGAGGTTATTCTTTTTATTCTTTACAGCAAAATGTGTTGTAATTTTAGAAAGAATTGTGAAAAATGACTCATAATAGACTCTAAAATTCTCTGCGTAGAAATAATGGTTTAAAAAATTGTGAAAAAAAGATTTATACAGACATAAATTCATTAATTGCAAGTAGTATATCTTCAGAATTTTTTCAGCAAAATCTGGTTTAAACTGATTCAAATCTTTATTTCATATAAAGATTTAAATACGTGTAAGCAGTTTCATCTATTACTTACAAGCCGACCATGAAGTCTGTTGGACACTAATCTTAATGAGACTCTTGGGGTTGTTTTCAAGTACCAAATAATGAAGCTGAAGTCGCATAATTCATTCTAATGAGCACTAACTTCTGAAATAACTGCTATTTAGCTCAAATGCGTAAAGTATCATATTTATCGTTATAAGAATTCAACTTTAACAATCAAACTTCATAAGCTGTCGTAGAATTATAATTTTTACGTAAACGAAATTTCTATATAAATTGAAATTTTGAATCAAACATTTTTTTTAAATTTTATGTCAACGTGGATTTTAAAATTTCTTTTAATTCACACACTCCTTGAAATAAATACTTGAATAAAGTATGAACATTTCGAGAAAAATTACTTTTAGTACGTAATCGATTCTCGCTTTACGCTGCCTTAATTTACGGCTACACATTCTTGCTCTTAATTAGGTTAATTCATTGTACTGGTCTGCTCTTAAAGTTTCGAGTTGGCCTCCTACCTCATCGTGAAGTATCGGATTATTTGCATATGAAATTTCTGCAAAATTGAAATTTATTAAAATATTGAAGATACCATTAAAATGTTGCTGCATTATTATAATATTAAATTCTATCTGCAATAAAATTTCAAATGTATATTATGGTAGATAAATTGTAAAATTAAAAATAAAACATTGTTACACGGGACTAAAATTAGTATATGCTTACGTAAAATATTTATTTATTTATTTAACTAAAACCAAAAAAAAACGTAAATCCTACAACATGCATATAAAATGCCCGAGCGTAGGTTTGGTACATAATATATCTTACAGACTATCTTACATACTAATATTGCATAAAGTAATTTTTTCTTAATAATTATATTACTTAAAATGAGATGCTTCATTACTAAACGTAGTTCATCTATTTGCTGTTATCCATATTTTCAACTTTTTTTTACCATTATTTTGCTATTTGATAATTTTTTTAATTCATATGGGGAAAGAATTTTTTATAATCCTGTAATAACATTTCACACATTTCCTTTTATACACAGAAAATGATATATCCTTTTTCTAAGTCGGCGCAATGAAAAATACAGATCCTCTTACGGATCTGCTCAATAGTTGTTCGCGTAAAATTTTCTACAGCTTTTCCTTCCTACCAGCCCGCCTTTTTCTCATCATCGTCTGATTTTTTCTCATCTATTTTTGGTGCTCTTCTTTCTTTCGGCTCTCTTCTACGTAACCACACATATTGAAAAGTTTTACGATTTTCCAAGCTCGCTTTTACGGCAATTCGTACAGATGTGAATTTGTACGTCATGTTTTCTTAAAAAACCACTTTTTCAAATTGTAAAATTGAAGCAATTCCTTTTAAATCGTACATTTTTTTTAAACTAGCCCTTACTTATTTCCGCACAATCAACTTTGAGTAATCACAAATATTTGAAAAACAAAAAAAGCCGAGCAAAATAAAGCCTTCCGCAATCCGCACCCACTCTTCAATTAGTACCGCTTTCATCGTCCTTGTTCTGACGGGATTAAAGAAAGCGCGATACAGAAAATAATTTCCCCTAGAAACTGCCAATTACAGTGCAATCGAATTCAGCCTAATTTAAAATTTAAAACCTGGCGAGATCTTTATCCGCGACCATTAATTCGCCGTGCGCCTCGTTTTGAGTCTCTCGTCTTTTTGAGTCACGCGCACCCACACACACACACACACAGAGAGTCTCCCGGGCCGGGAGCTTTTCTTACGACGAGACGCGCTCGCTAACGAACGGAGATAGCAGTCGCGCTTCTTTTTTCGTTTTTTTTTTCTATTTCTTTCATTCCTCCCTCCCCCCCTTTTCCAGGGGCGCTTTTCTACCCTTCAGCAGCGTTTGAGCTGAAACGCGCAGAGAAGAGAGACTTGCGGTGAAATGGGAAAGATTTGCTTTTAATTAATCACGCTCCGTTTAATTTTTTAAAAGTTTATCTTGAGCATTACGCTGGGGTTTAGGAAGTAATTCGATAATGTTTGAAAAAATGCCTTTTTTCCAAAGGGGTAATTGGCGCGCTCCGTTAAAGTTACATTTTTATCTTAGATTTTAATTTTGCGGTTAAAAAATTAACTGGGGCTTTTTACTGGAAGATCGTTTCGTTATACGTGAGATTTTTCCGTGATTACTTCGACTTTTAAAATCATATATTTCTTTTTATTACTACTTCCTTTCACTTTGATTTGCTAAACTTCTAAAAGATTTTTTAAATACTTTTACTTATAACAATTTCTATATAAATCTTTATATTCTTTGAAATTTATTTCCTGCACAAAGTCGGAAAATTTCAACTTGCAAACTTTCAGATGTTTAAAGTCTGTTTGATTTTCTCGTTTTCTTTAACGAAGCTAATTACAAAAATAAAAGAACGTCCAATATAAAGAATCTCTGTTCAAAATAAACGTGAGTCGCAATGATAACTTAAATTATCAAGAATATAAGAGAAACAAAACTTTGCGCATAAAACAAAAATAATACCCTATTTAAAAACTATCGAACGACATTGCAAAAGCAAAAATTTCTGAAAAAAGCTACCTCGCCAAAAGATCTGCCCCAGAATGACAATCGCAAAGAAACGATCGTTGAACTCAAAAGATTTCCCCTGATTATCATCGGACACACCTTTCTTCTACGTCGTCTTTCTTTTCTCCCCTTTCCAGCAGGCTTTTTTTGTGCGCGAATCGTTTTGAAGCCGGGAGCGGACTTAAAGCTTTGCTTACCCTCCATCCTTTTTCCTCTGTTCTCTCTCGCGGAGCGATCGATCTGCAATTTCAAGAAGGAAGGACATCTTTTCCCCTCCTTCTTTTCTTCGACGTTTTTTCTCCCTCGTTCAGTAGGTCAGTTAGCGCGATTCAAGTGGAAGGAACGGTAGGCAACGCCGTCGGATTGCGAGCATGATTTTACGACGGTTGTCCTATTTATTGTTAAAATTACGTGGGAGAGTACGGCGACAAAATTACTTGCCTATTATTAAAGTTATTTCATCTTATTATTTTTTAAAAGTGCTTTTAAAATCATTACTATTATGTTGCTGAAATAGTAAATTTAGTAGCATAAATTATTTTTCAAAGTATACGATTATAATAATGAATGCGGTAAAAGACTTTTAAAATTATAGTCTTATTTAGTTCTCTTTCAATAAATTCGTTTAAAAATAAGCTTCAAGCAGAGCTGTACATTTTATACATTGAAACAGCCACGAGAGCAAAATTTGAAATGGACGATTCCAGCAGCCGCGCATCTTTCAAGCTTCCAACGACTGCAGATCTCTCGAAAACTATTACAGGGGCGAAATACTCTCACAATGTCTAGTTGAGCGTCAAACTAAAATTCCAGCCGAGTAATCTTTTTTTCTCCCATTTCCTTCCGTACTTTCGAGCTATTCGTTTACACAGAGACTGATTCGCTTGTTCACCGAGAGGACGACAGAGAGAGAGAGAGAGAGAGAGAGAGAGAGAGAGAGAGAGAGGGAGGGAGAGAGTCAGCCATCAATATTTTTTTGTTGCTACCTTTCCTTTTACCTATCGCTGACCTGTATCAAGCGTCAATAGTCCCGATTTCAAAACGCGAGAGAGCGCGCCTCTCTTTCCCTCTTGCCGGTTCAAAGGGGCGTGTGCACACATTGTGACGAAACGAAAGCGCGGAAAACAAAAGGCAGCTTTTGTCCGATTCCGAGAGAGAGAGAGAGAGAGAGAGGGGGGGAAAGAGAGACGGAGCGAGCAAAACGGGACACGCGATGCGCGCCGCCGAGGAGTTTCTGCTGCTCGACAAAGCGGCGAAAAAATTCCCGGCGTATCTAAGCTAAACAATCTGCGCAATGTCGCTAATCTAAGCCCGGAAAAAAAGGGACGTGAAATATGAGCGAAGGTCCCCGGCAAGAGAGATGTTACGGATGAAATTTAATTTACCTTCTGTCCTTCTGAGCGATGAGGACAATGCCGGGGGTTTTAGCGATTTTTGCCAAAGCGAGGGAAGGCTTTTTCCCTTTGGCCTGTTGTGTCGCGAACAGCTGCTGAATTAGTAGGGCTGGCTTTGTAATTTGCGTTTAATTAGTCTGATTCGGAGAGTTCTGACGGTTTTGTGGAGAAAGAAGAGGGTGACTTGCGGAACTGCCGCGGCAGGTTTTCATAAAATATTTTGAGTGTTTGTTGGTGGGCTATTATCTTGATGAGGCAACGTGGAAATAAAACGTCTGATCGGTAATGGGTTAACGCACTGTTGATGTATTCCTACACAGGTTCCTAAAGGAATTTGTTTAACAATTTGTTTGTATTTAGGAAGAATTTCTTCGCTACTTATCAAATCCAAACACCATAATTCGCTCATTAAAAGTCACTTTGAATAGACGTTTATCCATCAAACACAATTACGCATTTAATTGGAAGTTTAACGAGCATAATGCTCACTTGAACGGGAAATCCTTCTTTCCTCGAACAATCATAGGTTAATTAGTAATCAGAAACAGGACGATTATTACGTATTGAGGTAAACTTGCCAATAACTAAATTCCAACTCTAATTATTGAAGTTGAGACTTGGCTTGTGTGTTCGTTATAGGCACTTGTATGGATTCCTCGTGAAAGTTTAAACTGTTACGTGGAGCAATGGAGGCGGTCAATAACGATGTCAAAGTTTTGCGTTACGTATCATTTCAATTGCCCGCAGTGGAGATTACTTTGGCGAAGCGTAGCGGACGACGTCGAGTCCATTACACTGATAAAACCACGTTACATGCATTTCGTTTCGCTTCTGAATCGCCGTAACGCGACGGAACGCTGAGAAATCGGATATTCATGTCGAGGCACAATGGGGAAGTAAACTTTTTCAGGGGCACAAAAGGAACCCTGATTAAACAATGAGTCAAACTGTCCTGATAAAACATTTTTCTAGAATAACGGTAAAACTAATTTTGTCCGTGATGATTATGTATTAAATTAATTAGTTTCTATAGTTTGGTGAAAATTCAATACTCAATTAATGCTAACGAATTTTAAAACAAGTTACATTAATAAACTTTAAAAAGCAGAAAGAGAGCATGGAACCCTATTTTATCATACTAATTGAAGCATCAAAGCAGAGAGAAAGAGAAAGAGTTTTGACACGTGCATGAGGAAATATTGAAGAAAAGGCGAATAATGAAATAAAACTGTGCTCAACTCTAATTAATTGTATTAAATATAACGTGACAGAGTCTACTACCGTCGTTAGCCTGAGCAGCATTAGTCAACGAAACGTTGCAATTGAATTGATTGATAAAATTAAATAAACAATTAGATAAATAAATTTAACAGGCTAATATTTAGTAATCAAACTGTGAGCTCTCGATCTGAAGCAATGAATATCACTACAGATTAACTCTAATTAATTCAGTTTGCATACAGGTATTTCTAATTATTACTGCCGAATGTAATATGGTCAGAATTAAACAGATGAACTCGGATCATTACTCAAGCTTCACATGTATTTCAGATTTAAGAATATTAAAATAGAGTTCCATTCATCGACTTATAGTATCGAATAAATCCGTATAAAACAGTATTAAATCATCCATAGATTAAGGCTCTATCAGCGATGACAAATTTGACAGCAGGAGCTTTGCACTCCACGCGAAATCCCGCGGAAAAGAAAATAGAACAGAATAGAAAGCAAGGAAAAAGGTTAAAAGAATCAGACTGCACTCGTTACAATGAGCAAATGGCAATTGGTTCCATTGTTCCGACGGGCTTTTTGAACCATCGTAAAAGAAGCTGAACGAATTACGAGGCTATAAGCAGACACCCTCGTGAAAAGCAATCCAATTATTGTAATAAAACGAGAGAGGATGGGGGGGGGGGAGCTTCCATTCGCTCGCGCTCTCGCGAAAATTCAACTGCGCGCTTCGCGAATAAAGAAAGATCCCCGGGTTTTCGTTCGGGATCCTTTATACCCCCCCTCCCCCCGAAGAAGGGCTTTCATTCGAAAATGCGATTCAGACCATTAATTAACGCGAGAGCGCCGCGTCAAGCAAAATAAAGCGCCTTTTATTCCCCCCCCCCCCCTTCTTCCTCTCCGCGTCGACGTCGTCGAGCCTCGACCTGTTGCGCTGAACTTCCCCGCTGATAATACGGGATAGGATACTTTGAAAGTTTTTTGGGGCAACTGTATGCGCCGTCGCCGCCGCCGCCGCAGCTCGCGAGGGTTAATGCAATGAGATTTACGGCCCCGTCGTAAAAGTAGCGGAAGTAAAAATTTCATGTCATATTAAGAGAATTGACTGTCGGGCTATTTTCCGCAAGCGTAAAAAGCAACGAGACGAGGACCTACTTCTCAATTTACTAAACGATGGAGAGGATTTTACGGCGAGTTGTCGTCTCGTGCTTTCAGATCCGTAACGATTTGGCGTTTGGCAGGAAATTGTTCAAAGCTTTTTGTATTAAAGATTCAGCTGCTTCTCCTCTATTACGAGACGTTTAACCGCAAAAAGTAATATTCAACACTTTACAATGTCCGTTTTGTAAAAGCCCCATGAAAACTGCCAAACTTTAAATCTCAATGCTGCAAGATCCACCTGTAAAAAGGCACCTTGTCTTCCAAACAAGTATTTGTCGGACATGTCGTCCGATCGCAACAGCTACCCGCCGTTTCTCTGACAGCGAAATCTCATCCGTCGAAAGGGTCGCGTCGCCATCAACGTAACGGCCTCTTAAAGTTCGCGCGGCGACTTTAAGCAGCGGCGCGGCCATTCGGTCCACGGACGTGTGAAATAAGAATCTGTTTATAGTGCCGCCGCGGCCGGAGGACTGCAGACGCAGCGCAGAAAGAGGGCACGGGACTAGCTTATATCCGAGATGTACATATAGTCACGGTCTCGCAGAAGTGCGCAAGTTTACGATCTCGAATCTATTATTACGCGGATACCTGAGGAGCCGGAGATTTTGTTTGACGGTAGTTCAGTCGGAAAGTGGTTTTCGAAACTACTTTGGAGCTCGTCCAAATATCTTTATTAATAATGCATGCAATCATGCGGAATATTTTATGCTGGTCAACGATATTATCGTTTATAATTCTCGGATAGCTGTGCTTCTAATATTGGGGTACTTTCCTAATAGTACTCTGAATCGTCATCTCTTGCTGCATGTCTTTAGCAAGTAATTCATTAATATTGTTGAGATATCGTAAATTTTGAAGCGTGCGCGTTTTAAATTTATTGTGAAAACATTCATTAATTGTTGAGTGATTGAAAAGATTGTTTTGATAGAATAAAGTCAAATAAATATTTTCAATAATAAAGATTTCTAGTAGAACCATTTGACATTTTACATATATCCTTACAAACCGGCTAGCCTTTTTCCAAACCCTCGTCCGTTATTTTATGTACTTTTTGTAGTATCAAAAACCTAAAATTTTTTTTAAATTATCGAAGTATCAAAGTTCCAATTTATTAATCAAAAAATTTAAAAAACAATTGCTAAAATAAAAAAGTAAAATAAATCTATATTTAAAACCCGAAGTAGATAAAAGGTAATGCAAGCTTGTAGATTCAAATAAATGCAGTTAAGTAGATGAAGACCGAATGCGGTCAGATCATGCTCATATAACTTCATCTCGTATCTTTCACATATTATCTGATTACTTTGATAGAAAGTTTTTCTTTCATTTCACAATAAAAGCTACGTACACTGAGAAAAATATCTCATTAAAAATTAGTACACTCTATCGTAATCGAAGGACAAACTTGCACTATCCTGAAAAATGACTATAATACGTACTAAAATTTGGTAGAACTC
>JAWWEM010000044.1:1613321-1628417 GCA_035582935.1 Ormyrus thymus | reverse complement strand
GAGGAATACCCGCAAAAGGAATGTCTTTAGAATTAGAACTCTAGTAGTAGAGAGTCAATAATAGAATAAAGTTGATTCATCTTTTTTTTTTGAAGTTTTTGTATAAAATATAAGTACAAATTATTGTTGTACATCATAGAAATGATATTTATTCTGTAAAATAATAAAAAAAAGTGTTTTGTCCAACTCAGGCATGAAATAGCCCTCATTTCACGCTAGAAAGGCTTTTCATGCCTTCGTTGAAAAAAACGCACTGGGTATAGCACGGGAAGAATAGTGCATTATGCAACAAGGGGCCAAAATAGAAGATTTTTCCCGCGGGTGAGTTTACTGCCCGAACGAGAATATTTTTCCCGAGGGCGCGTTTACTGCCCGAGCGAAGCGAGGAGATAATTGATTAATAAAAAGAGATACTTTCTTACGAGTGACGTTTTAACACTTGCGCATCGTCTATGTTAAAAGGAATACTTTTAGTTTTACTACACTTTATTGTTGATCCAAACGTCTCAAAACAATAAATTTTCAATTTAAAATTACTATAAGCCTGTTGGAAGTTTTCATTATTATTTGGCCAATTTTTGGCGAATTGTTCGTATATTGGCCAAATTTCGTCAATTATTAGTGAAATGGTTTAAGAAAATGGTGAAATTTCCCAGAAGGAAGATAAAAAGGAATACCCATATAGTCTCACAAATTTATTTCAATTGGTCGAAAGGATTCAAAAATTTTAATTTATAATTAAAACTTTCAGATTTTTCTCATTTGCATTTACGCGGCGGTATGAAACAGAAAAGACACTTATTGGATCGCTTTAACATCAAAATAGTGAAAGTGCAGTGGTCTAAACTGAAGTAAATATGGAATTATTCATGTACATATGCTACTGCTTGTTCTGAATTTCATTGAACTTGAATTAATTGTCATTTTTTCACGAAGCAATAAATTTTAACTCAAATAGTTGAATTGACGTTAAATTTTCAAGCAATTATCTTTTATCTTTTTTTATTTATCTCTTAAATATTTCGCATCGCCCTTTTGGGTATTATAGTGGCAAGGTTAACTATATATAGTAGGTTTTAGTAGGGTGATTGCGGTCAATGAGTTCAATTTCCGCCACCCAAAAATTCGGTAAACATTTTTCGAACTGATGGGCGGTATCGAACTCGAGCCTTCGAGCAGCTTTGTCTTGGGAAGCAAAGTTCGGCGTTTACCTCAAAGAAAAAATGTAATGTAAAACTTGGTTTGAATATATCATTGGTTTAAAAAAAAAAAAAATTGATAAAGAACTTGACTTTTTTAAGCAGCAAAAACTGCTGCACTTGCAATATTGGCATTGACATAGTTGCACATGCAAGTTGTAAACATAAGTGAACGTTGCTTAATGATTTCTCAACGCTTAATTATCTCGGAAACTATTTCCCATGCAGAAATGACGTGCTTATAAAACTATTTTGTAATATGTTAGTTGCATTGGGGATGGCAAAATAACAAGTTTAAAAATCAAATAAAATTTATATTAAAAATTTTCGACTTTATAAATAAGCTTGTACAGCTTTATATAATATAAATGCACTGGTAGTCTTCACATTCATCACGTTGATCATTAAGTTGATTGCCCAAGGCTATATCTCTCGTTCCAACGCCAATCCAGGAATTTCTTATTTTTTTGTAGCTCCCTTTTACCGTGCTTCGACGATCTCGCATTTTCAAAGCTTCAATACTTCGCTTGTGCTACAAGGAAATCGGATTTATCGAGGGAATAAAGTCACGCTTTGAGGGCTTTCTGCAGATTTTCAGCCAACTTGTCCAAAAACTCGAACGTGTTTAGATAGTCGGACTTCGTAATATCTTCGGCCTTTTTCATACAAAGGGCAAGATCTTTTGTCATGAAGCCAGATTCGATAGTGTTAACGCAAACCTTCTCAAGGGTCTCGGCGTACTTCTTCAGAGGCTCGTTTTTGTCGAGCTTCGCTCTGTGCAAAAGACCTTGTGTCCAGGCAAAGATGGAGGCAATGGGATTGGTCGATGTCTCTTTGCCTTGTTGGTGCATTCGGTAGTGTCTTGTAACGGTACCGTGAGCGGCCTCAGCTTCTACAGTGCGACCATCAGGACAGAGAAGCACGGAGGTCATAAGACCCAAGGAGCCGTATCCCTGAGCGACAGAATCGGACTGCACGTCACCGTCGTAGTTCTTGCAGGCCCAGACGTAACCGCCGTTCGATTTCATGGCGTAGGCAACCATGTCGTCGATAAGCCGGTGCTCGTACCAAATGTTCTCGGCCTCGAATTTTGTTTTGTATTCGGCTTCATAGATCTCCTGGAAAATATTCTTGAAGCGACCGTCGTACTGCTTCAGAATCGTGTTCTTAGTGGAGAGGTATAAAGGATACTTCCTGGCCAGAGCATACTTGAAAGAACTGTGAGCGAAGGCTCGAATACTCTCATCTGTGTTAAATTGAGCTTGGGCAATACCAGCACCCTTGAAATCATTTACTGTATGTACAATCTTTTCTCCTGATGGGCTGATCCAGCTAATTTCAAGTTTGCCAGGTCCAGGGACTACAAAGTCAACAGCTTTGTATTGATCTGCATGAGCATGCCTTCCAATGATAATTGGCTTTTCCCAGCCACTGACCAACCGAGGAACATTTTTACAAATGATAGCTTCTCTGAACACTGTACCACCGAGGATGTTCCTGATGGTACCATTGGGACTTTTCCACATTTTCTTTAACTTAAATTCCTCAACTCTCTTTTCATCTGGAGTAATAGTGGCACATTTAATACCCACATTGTATTTTTTGATAGCCTCTGCACAATCCACAGTTACTTGGTCATCAGTGGCATCTCTGTTTTCAATTCCAAGATCATAAGTGTGTAGCTCAATGTCCAAATAGGGAAAGATTAATTTCTGCTTTATGAGATCCCAAATGATTCGGGTCATCTCATCTCCAAGAATGTCAACAACTGGTCCAGCCTACAAAACAAGGAGACTACGTGTTATCTAAAATCCTATTGATAAACTTTATTTCAAAACATAAATTACGTAATTTAATAAAATTGTATTCAATCTTCTTCCATCATAAAGCTACCATTCAAAACATTAACAAATGCACATATCGAGTACGTGATAAATCTTGCAAAATGCGTTATCAAAATGCTGAATCTCAAATTGAAGCTTCGGACGACGCACTTGTCCTTGAAGATAACGAACAAATAAAGCCCGTCATTAGAAAATAAGAAAACGATGAATGCACTGTTAATTCACAGCGTAGATAGAACATTGCCCGAAACCTATAAATAAGCGATTCTTGCAAATCATGCTGCTGAATTTCAATCAGCCAATTCCGAACAAACAAGTGAAGCCGTGGCGTGTCCGGTCACGCACCTATAAGAGAACATCGAGCGATAAAACTGTCGATAACGAATTCGCAAAATCATATAAAGTTCAAGCAATATACATACGATTACCGGCGCGTGGCAACTCCTTTCCCCTTTCCCCGCGTCGAGTCAACGAACTCCGAAATAACAAGAAAGTCGTTCGTCGAATCTATTCGAATTGCATGCAGGCATGTACCCGAAGCCAAGAAAAAAAAAACATTACGACCTCATTCCACTTCATACGGAAGTCTTAAGAGAGAGCAAATTTTGGCAAGATAAAGACCGGTTCTGCGATTTATGGCGATTATTATCAGTTATCAAAGCCATTCTCATTTGGAACACAGCCTTCCTTTACATTTGACAGCGTAAAAACGACGCTCTGCAAAGTGTCGGTAGATACGCCGGCAAAAGCTTCGTCATGCACACACCCAAAAGCACAGCTACGTACCCAGAAGGGATAGAATTAAGATTCTTTATTATACCTTTATTTTGGCCATTGTAGCAGAAGACGCGCTGAAGTGCCTGACGTCGAGGAAAAAAGGAGTGGTCGACTGATGAGCAAAGCAGCGGCGATCGAGCAACGAAGAAGAGGAGGAGGAGGAGGACGCAGCGACGGCGAAGCCTCGAACGAAATGAAGCCGAGGTGCGCTTCGAATAAAACCCGCGCCTGCTCGACAGCACTGTTGGAGGGGAACACCGACGGCGGCCATAGCCGAACCACGAGTCAGACAGAGAAAGCAAACGTTTCTGTGTATTCGTCCTCGTCAGACACCTTGCACGCACACGGATGTGCCAAAGTGCCGCGCGCCTGCGTGCGGAATGCGCCGCACACACTTGAACTTTCCAACCTCGCTTCCTCTCTTCGGTCGCCTCTTCTCGTCTTCTTTCGCTTTGCGATTTTCGCCTTGCTGTACGCTAGTAGCCGCTCAAGAGGTGAGACGTGGCAGAAAACAGAGGCAGCTCTCGAAAATCACGCGCGTTAATGATTATGTACGATCGGGCCGGCAACTGATCTTCGGATCTCTACACGCAACCGGCCTCTTAGGCGCTCTCACTCGCACTCTTCATTCCCCACTTTTCTTTTTATAAAAGTGAACTGCCGTGCGGAAGGCCGATTGCCCTCTTGGGGAGATTTTTGAGCTGTTATCGCCTGAGATGTGTATTGGAAATAATAGCTCGCTGCTTATTTACTCGTCATGCACACCGTGATTAACACTTAAGCTCAAACTCGTCTCAGATAAGGTTTCAGCCTTGGATTTTGAACTTTTCTAAATAACGCATTCGATTAAGTAAGCCAATGACTCGATGTTTTTTTGGAGAAATATTTGGATGCTTTTCCTGTAGTAATAGAAACAATTTTAAAAATTGCATATTCATGCAATCTATTTTTAAATTATTGAGTTGAAATTTGTGACAAACGGATACTTATTCAAATTTATTCAATTGACTATTTTCATATTTTATGATTTCATTTTAAAGCTAACTAGAAAAACCATTTACATTTCAAAGAATATTTTTTTGTTTTGAAATATAGGATGTGATAAAAAGTACAAAGTTTAAAATTAAAATTTTTTATATTATTTCAATATAAATAATTAGAAGTTATTTCATATTATAGTAACATTTTTATTTGAAAGTATAGTTAAGATTTGCTTAAATTATTTTAAAAAGGCAATTTATGAATTTATCTTCTAAGAAATATTTTGTTACACACAATTTGATAATTACAAAAGTAAAAAAGAATTACAATGATGTTTCTACGTAATATAATAGCTAACTATCCAAGAAGAAAATTTGAAATTCTTTACAATTATTTTCTACCTCTACTAAAAATACTAATAGCAATGCAATTAAATATTGTTCATTGTTATCAGTAAAGGAATGAGCAAGGAGAGTGAAAAAGTACATTTGTAAAGTTTCAAATAATTTAAATTCATTATTATAATCAATTTTACTGACAGTGTTTTTTTTTTATTTTAAAACTTATAATAACGCTTCATGAAGATGTGGGTTACTAAGATCCAACCCGGTAGTTTCTGAAAAAAATACACTGTTTTTGATAATCACATAAGCGTTATTTTCTATTCAAAGACGAAGGACTAAGTCTAAAACTCATTGCAATATTTCCTGTATTTTACACTTACATGTTTGTACAACTCCTTTTTTATCAGGATTAAGCGACGTACGTGTAGACTTTTCTGTAAAAAAAATATTTTTATTTAACTTTTACAATAATAAAATAAAAGTTTTACAATAAAAAGTTATTTAACGAACCTGTCTTCCGGCGTACGAGCTAAATATTCTCGTTCAATTAAACCTTCTATGCGCTTTTTAATGATAACTGGTGACGGTAAAAATCGCGCTCGCAATTGATCTGTCACTTCAGTAACGAGTATATTATGCTAAACGAAAAATTAAAATTAAGAAAAATTGAATTATTTTTGTATAATAAGTTTCAGAATTGAACTTTTTTTAGATAATAAACTTACTGGCATTCGTTTTCGAGCCTTCATGATACGGACTATCGCAGCCTCTATTTCGTGTTTTCTGTCTTCGTCAACTTTGTTTCTTGTTTCTTTCCTTTCAGGTTCACATTCTCCCTTAGCTGCCACTGTTTGAATTTTTACTCTGTGCAGTTTACTCGTGAAACTGTCGTTTACACAGAAATAATGTGACGGTTCAATTTCCTTCGTCCTTGGGAACTTCAACAAGACACGTTGCGTCGCTTTGCCCATTGCCAAAGACTGCAATGCTCTTATTAAATCTTTCTTGGGAATATCTGTTTCACTTTGTATTTCTTCATACGTTAACTTTTCGTTATTATTAAACAACATAAGGACACACATTTGATAAGTTGAAACTTGGATAATATGTTTTCTTGCAGTGCACGTCGAACTGCTGCTGCTGCGTTGACTGTTGTTAAATCCTTGAGATGAAGAAGATGGACAATCAACTGACAAACTACTCTCTTCCTTACGAGGTCCGTAAAAAATGGCATTTAAATCGGCTGAACCTAAATAAATTTATAATTCTTATTCAGTTTTTTTCTTAATCAGTAAATTTTTTATGAATCTAATAATTTAAAATTGTATTTTAAATTACCTAATTGTGGTTGTAAAGTTAACTGACGACCACTGTGTTTACCAAGGTAAAATTGTCGAAAGGCATCAAAGGCTTCACGTGGTGCAGAAGGTATACTACATTTAGGAGTTGCAGCTTGAGTTGGCCAAAACCCAGTTGTCAAAACACGCACACTTAAATCGACACCACTTAATGTCATCTACAAATCCAATTAGAAATTAGTACAATTGAAGAACTGAATAAAGTTACAGTCAAAAGTCATCAAAATCTTTATAAATCAGTTTAAAAAATAAACTTACTCCACAAGCTAAGACATGCTCCTTAAATTCCTCCATGATAGTGTTACTAACAGTTATGTCTTTGAACATGCCTTCCAATTTTGATGTGAACTGGCAGCCACACTCAGTCTAAACGAACAAAAATTAATAAATTATGGTAAATGTATCGAACTTTTATCTTGACTTATTTTTCGTGCAGAGTTCCAAAAAAGTATTGATCAATATTCAATTTAGTACATTGCTCAAGTGTTTTATTCTACAAGGTACGTGCAACCAAAGAAATCTTTGAGGGGATCAGGACTCAGTGTTCTCATAGCAAGCAGGATATTTATGTCGACGTGGAATGCTCCTTGACTCTGCGTATTTAAAGACACGAATGGCCAAAATCGCTCTTTAAAAATCATTTCTTTTGAACTATTTATTAAACTCACCTTCAGTTTGGATATCATATTTTTTTCACTATCATCGGACACAGATTTGTTTAATAAAAGTCGCTTGGCCAAGTGCTGCTTGTAGTATCTTTCGAACACATCTTTCTCCTGAAGAAATCTGAATAGTACCATTGTCTTGTCCAAAATACCTTCAATTTCTTGTTCTGTCATCTAAAATAATTAAAATGCATTAAAAAAATATACCAAATTAAACTTCTACAGAGGCTCTAAATTGAACAATAAATTTTAAAACAGTAATAAATCTTAACAATAAAATCTCTTCAAAAATAAGAATTTAAAACTAAATTAAATTAAACTAAATGATGTTAGTTTTATAAATTTATAAAACCACACTTACCCCTTTTAGACCTTTCTTTAACTTATCATCAATAAACAGTGACAAATATTCTGGACTCTTTGTATTTAAATTTAAAAAGTATTCAAAATCTGAAGCAATCATCTGCTTAAACATTTTATCATTATTGAACGAATAATGGAGGAAATGTTCGAAGCGATCCTTTAAGTCTAACAAATTTTGCACAAACTGAACAGCATTAGTAACAGAATCTTGTTCTTCTTGAACTAATGCTCGTCCTCGCTCCCTTAAATACTGTGAAACACAGCCACAGACGGTAGTTAAACCGTCAGTAACACGGGAAAATAATTTATACATGCATCCAAGATCTTCAGTCTTTAAGTTTTGAAGCATATGAACAACACCACTGTTTTCCATCTGTATTGACGTAAAAAATTTAAATTAATCACTGAATTATTATTATGAATATTATTATGAATATTATTATGAATGTATATTCTTACCTCCACTATTGTTTTCATATTTTTCTTAATTAGTTCTTCTTCGACAACCTCAACTATCCGTGATTCTGTAGATTCGTCCAAATAGTGCTTAGCTCTTTCAGATTCTTCGGTAATCCTTGCTTCTACTTGTTTGATGTATACGGATGCACTATTTTCTGCCAGAAACTTTTGCGATTCCATCTGAAATAATAAGTTATAAGACTTACTAATAAATTACTGGTTGATATACAAAAAAGACAATGGTGGAAAAAAGGATATTTACCTGGTATACAAATATCATTGATTTACATATAAACATAATTACCTTGTAGAACTCTACACTTTGTTGTAAGAAAGGTCGCTCAAAGTCTTCTTCATAAACTTGACGACTGTCAATGCCTAACAGCATCAACATTTGACAAGCATTCTTAATTGCTATGCGATCAACCATTTCTCCTTTCCTTTCTCGATATACCATACCTAACAAGGTCTCCCGAAGATGGTCTCTTATACAGCCATATCTAACAACCTGTCACATTAAAAAATGTATAAACACTTAAAATGACCTAATAACATAAAAGAAAAAGTTTTTTACCTGATCACGAAATATAATTAATCCCAAATTAAAAACATTGTCCACACTATTTTGCTGTACATAAACTCGATCCATGTACATAAGGATGTCCCTTATCATAACCATGGAGGTTTGATGATCATTCCATGCCTGATTTAAAGTCTGTAGAAAATTGTTGTGCAGAGACTCCAGTACATCTTTACGCACTTTGTTTACAAGATGATGTGTAATAACTTCTTTCAGTCCTGTGTAAAGTCTTTCTCCATATTTATGGAGAACCATAGTATACGCATTGCGATACAGTTCTTCAAAACTAAGACTGGAATTGTTTTTCTTTTGTATTTCTTGGATTGCATTTTTCAAAAGAGCCCAAATATTTTCCACATATCTTTCGTCCATAGACGTCTGCAATTAAAGAAATAATGTTAATGTTAAAAATATATTGTACATATAGCTATATTCTTACAAGTCTTTCCGTTATCATAAAGGGTGTTGATTGATTTTTTAAGAATTTTGAATCTGAGCTCTTATGGCTTGTGTTTCTAAAGTTATTTTGAGAAGAAGAGTCTGTGAATCGTCTATAATCCATGATGACTTTTGGATGATGGTATTATAAATATTAGACTCAGGTTCTTTGACAAGAGACAATGATATTGTTCACTTTGAATTCTAAGTGTTTCACCTCCCAGTGCATTTTGACATATACTTCATTTTGAGGCACGTACTGTTAAGTTGCAAAAGATAATAGAGCTACAATGAATTGTCACATTTCAGACTTGTAATTTAACAAGAAATACTAACCAAATTTTTTTGTATTTTTCAGTATAAAATTTGAATGTCAAAAATTTTCCTCTTTATTATCCAAGTAACCAAGGAGATCAAAAATGGTAAAAAGAAATCATTAACCTAATAATTTCTACTTTGCAATTTTTGACAACTCTTCTATTTTAATCTTAAATAAAACACAATTAAGAAATATACATATGAGCCTGAATTCATTCAAAAACAATCCCATTGTCTAATGTACTTTCGTTTCAGCTAAAAATATCCGAGTGCAACAAAAAGGAAGATACTTTAACTCAAGCCATAAGAGGTTATTCACATTGATGATTCAGAATTATCATTACAATCATGATGAGAATTTATCTTTGTAAATAATTACAAGCAAAAAATTAAACTAATGGATAACAAGCTAAACTAGCATAATAAAACTATCACAATAACTTACCGGAAAAGCCCTTATGCGCATTTTGCTTTCCTTCTTCGGTAGAGCACCCTTCATTGTGCTCAATTGTTGTCCCCTTTGTATACTATTTCCTTGCCGTCAAACCAGCAACGCAATCCTTGATCCACAGTTTGCTCATTTAGCACAACAGCACTGCAGGGTTCTTCGTGATGCTTTTCCTCTCCTCACGAGGAACGCTTTGAAGAATGCAAGGAGCGCGCAAGAAATCTGTTTAAAAATAAAAAAAAAATGACCACCTTCAATTAAGCATTCTAAACCGGCTGTACGTCGCTGTCTTTGTTTCCTGATCGCAGCTGGTGTGACATCTAAGATTGGTTTATGTTTTTTTTTTAATTTTAATTTGTAGGTATTTTCAGAACTGCTAAAAAATTCTTGCACCAAGTCTACGAATGAAACTCATACACTGTGAAAGTTACGTTCCGTCCATGAGAGGGACGGAGAAAGAGAACAAGCGGTAAAAGTAATATCCGAAAAGAAATTGAACGTAGGCTAGAAAGAGAGAGCAAGCGAAAGGGGGGACCGAGGAGGGGGCAGGAAGTTTTATCAGTCCAAGAAAAGGACGGAACAAAAAGTGTTACACGCGAAGAGAATTTGACTCTCTTCCCTACGGAGCGTCAGCAGGAACTCGCAGCGGCGTACGGCCGAGAGGCGAAAAAGTAACAATAGGACACCTAAGCGTATGCGGTAAACACCACCGGTATATCTCCGAATATCGTATTGCTCAACACTTCAACAGTCGCCTGATGTTTTTCTCTTTCTTCCAGGCGCGCGTCTCGTGTTCTGTCTTCCTTTCTATCTCTCTCGCTCTCCTGAACACTGTGTTGGACAGCTCGACCTGATGTATATACTATGGCGAATGGTGCGATGAGTACCGTTGCTACATGATTGGGTGATATTTCCCTACTGACGAAAAATCTAACTCGACAGAGCTTCAAGCGTCCGGCCACAGAGATGATGCGAACAAGCAGCTGCAACTGCAACACTGCAAGGGAAACAAATCACGTACACAGCTACGCAAGCGCCTTGCCCACTGTGTCTCCTCAGCGTTTTGCCTCCCACCTCTCAGTCTCAGCTCTCTTTGCCGCAAAGCTGTGTTTACATGTGTACCTAACTGGCCTCGGCGCTGCTATTCGTGAAAGGTAGCGCCTTATCGCGCCTATGAGAAAATAAGGCTGTGTGCGTGAGCGATCTATATAAGCCACCGAACGCCCGCGATTTCTAAGTGCCAAACAGGTTCGAGGATCGTGAAAATTTATGACAAGCCCCAGTTTTTTATTACCTAAATTCTCAATTGCCACGTCTCCTCTTGTTAGAGCAAGTTTTCTTCAAATTTCATTGGTTACGAGATTGAGATGCGAAAAATTGTAATTCTTTTTTTTTATTTTTCGAGAAATGAATTTTATTGATTAAAGTCTATTACTTTATGGAATTTTGAGAAAATTTAAAACAATTATTAAAAAATACATTTATTGTAAAATAAGATATTTTTTCTTATTTTTGTTTGAAATTTTTTCCTAAACATTTATTTTTTCTTTTTAAGGAGGTTCAACACCTTCATGAAAATGCAGAAATTAACGTAGGATCGATAAATATAACTTCAAAATATTATAAAATAAGACGTATGATTTTTTATAATATTTTTCACCAGGGTTCCCATTGAAAAAAATAGCAATAAACTTTAGGTGAAATACACACGTTCTTATGGGCTGCAAAATATTTTCACTAAGGAGGTTAAGAATTCACCATAAAAAAAGTAGAGATTAAGTTAAAACAGCGATAGTTTTAAAGAAAAACAATTAAGGAATCGAAATGTACCCGGCTGTGAATCGCTTACCAGGAATTTGAAAAAGAACTAAGGGACAAAGTAAACAAAATGTCGAATTCGGCGGCTGCGGAGGGGGCGCGCGGTGAACGGGGCGCCGCTCGCAGGGAGAGAGGGGACTAGGGACGCCCGATCACCCTTCCTTTTCCATCCATTATTAAAAAATCCCACGCGATATTATCGATCTCGAATGATTTTGAGAAACTCGAATAGTTTCGAGATCATCAGCCGAGAGAGCAGAAAACAACAGTTGAATAACGAACGCGAAAGCGAAACAACGGCGCGTTTTTTCATCATCATAATATAAAAATAATATAAAAATCCCAAGTGAGATTCGTTCGCTTTTCGAGTATTTATCCATCTCGAGCCGAGGATATCGAATTATCGCTTAATTTTATCGAATTAGGAAAAAAAAAATTGAATAACGAATAGCAATGAGCAAATGTCGGCGCACGAAGCGCGCCCGAATCACGGTCGTACATACAGGTCCGGAAACTCCGGTGGTGGGGGTAGGCCCGTTAGTGAAGTCCAAAAGTTTTCAGAGTCGGCCACCGCAAGAGCGGCGCTGTGAGGAAAACGACCGTGGATCGATCATAAACAAATATTTCTAACCTCTGTGAATTGTGCTTTCAAAATTCTTCTCGTAATTATTTTGTAACAGTTTCAAATGCCGTCGAAATGTATTGTGCCGGGTTGTTCTTCGAGCAACAGTGGCATACACAAAAAAACTTGTTTTCAAGTACCGAAGGACAAACGTGTACGTGAGAAGTGGGCAACTTCTATACCTGGAGTAAATTTTCTAAAGTCTCGCCAGTGTGTGTGTGAAAAACATTTTCAAGATAATTTTATAATAAGAGAATGCATACGATATGATAAGAGTGGAAAAATCATTCTTCAGGTAATAATAAAATTAACAAATAAGTTAATTAATTGCTGTAAAGTAAAAATTAGTACTTTTAACTTATTATTTATGTTTCATTTTAGTACACATACAAACATCCTCGATTAGAGAATGGAGCTATTCCAACAATATTCGAGACTGAAAGATCAAGAATCCCTCGACGATTTAATGCTACTAGTGCAATTAATATGGAACACTCATATTGTATGCATATTGTAATATTGATATAATGAATGTTTATTACTATTTAATTTCTTATTAATTTGATAAATTGATTTATTTTCAGATAGTTCAGATTTTAAATTATCAGATGTGGAAAAGGAAAAAAATGTAGTTCCTGCTACGTCTGAATTTGATATGGATGTCTCTACCATACAATCTTCAATCGCTCTTGAGAATCCTACACAGGAGGATAAAAGGATTGAGCATTTAATAGAACTGGAAGATTCTCTGGAAAGTATCTCAAAGGAAAAGAGATTTAGATTAAATAATGTAGATTGTCGAACCAGCTTAAATAATAGTAAGTACTTTATACTTATTGAATATTTATTAAATGCTTATTAAATAAAAAAATAATATACGTATTAAATCATTACTATTTTATTGATTTTTATGATAAAATTTGTTTTTAAAACAGCTGAATTAGTATCGGAGAATGAAAAAGATTGTACGCAAAATGTAAAATTATGGAATGATTCTCCAGAAGTATCAATAAACAATTTGCAACAGGAATCCATTGTACATAGAAGAATAAATAAAAACTCAGAAATATTGCGAACTACGCTGGCTTTCAACGCCATAACCTTTCAGTTAAACGGTGAAAGTAAGTACAATACTTTTCAGCTAATATTTCAAAGCGAACATTGACTATTTATAAATACATTTTGCAAGTTTGTGGTTTCATGAGTTATTTATCGTGGCCTTTCCATTATTTATGTGTAACAAATTACATCTAATTGTAAAATATCGTAAACTGACATTATATAATTTTTAATTATTTCATACCTCAGAGCGAAATTGTTACTTAATTTTAAATAACTATAGTCTATATTTTCAGTTTTTACAAAATACCATTCAATTGTTGATGTAGTCGAAAAAATATAGTTTCTTTTTCCAAATCTTACCTTAAACTCGTTTTATGACTAGAAAAAGAAAGTATGAATATCTAAATAACAATTCTTTGAATTACGTAGATGGCGAAGATGGAAATTATTTTTCTTTTGATATACCAAAGCCATGGAATGTTTGCAAATCGAGAAGAGGGGAAGAAGAAGTTCTTCTCTTTACTTATGCTGTACTATCCAACGACAGTAAAGAAGAAAAATACTTATATGAAAAAACATTAATCCTAAAAAATTCTCGAGAAATCCTTTATCAAGTTTTTTCAACGCCAGCTGATGTGACAAAAATTAATATTCCTCGATTTTTAAATAAAGTATCAATATTGCCAGATATTCTGAAAAAATTCAAAGATATACGAATTTGCAAAGGAATCAGGCAGATAGATATGAATTTTATCTCAACAACATTACCTTTGCAGAGATGTATCAGCGGTGGTTGGCGTCATGATCAGTGCAGCATAGTATCTATCAATTTTGAAAGATGTACTGCTTGCAAAAAATATTCTAAAATTTTATATCAGCAAAATCGAAGAACCAAAGCAAAAAAGGATTTTAAACGAGTTTCGCGCCCTGCAAAAAAATTTGATCAAATAAAGCTGAATGCCTTGAAGAAAAAATTAAATCTAAAACTCAGGAAGCTAAACGTTTGAAGAACAAGTTAAAATTATTAATAGAGTCTATTGCATCCCAGCAAAATAAACTGGCAAACTTAACAGATAAGGATTTAGACAAAGTTTGGATTAATACTAATTCAAATCAACAAACAGTTTTGCAAGAAATAATTTATACAGCAAAAAACAGTCACCCCAGAGGACGTAGATATACGGACGAATTTATTATGCTGTTTACTCATGAATATCAGGTCGCAAGGATACTATGACTTTCTACGCAAAAATCATATTTCGCCTTTGCCTTGCAGTAAAACTATAAGCGATTACTTGTTAGAACAGGGGAACTAAAGATGCATTACAATTTATAACAAACGTAATATACAATAATCTGGATAGAAGTAAACCTATAATTGTTGCCTTTCTTGAATTAGCTAAAGCGTTTGATATATTGTTAGTATTGTGAATCATGAAATTTTGTTAGAAAAGCTTTATAATTATGGTATTAGGGGTAATGCTAATCTGTTGCTTAAGAGTTATTTAACTAATAGGAATCAGACAGTTAAGATAAATGGAACTAGTAACGATAATTGTAAAATAATTACAGATGTACCTCAGGGTACTGTTCTAGAACAATTGCTTTTTATACTATATATAAACGATGTAGTTTACTAGAAGGTGCAATTGTTTCGTATGCTGATGACACGGCTATAATATCTAGAGGGGATACTCAGAATAAAATGAATAATTACTTAGTTCATGTAAGCAACTGGCTTGCCTGGAATAAATTGACCTTGAATGTGGAAAAAACTGTATATATGCCCTTTGGCAACTATAAAGATAGTATACCCAATT
>JAWWEM010000044.1:1569726-1613221 GCA_035582935.1 Ormyrus thymus | reverse complement strand
TATAGGCTATATTTCGCCGCCGACGCGCCTTCCCTCTCGCTCTCTCCCATCGCGTTCTATACATATGCACATCGCGAGGCGCGAACGCACAAAAAGACCTTTCTTCGAGGCGCGCTACCCCGTCTTTGTTTATAGCTGCTCGGCCCGTCGCTTGCGTTATTAGAGCTATCTGGATACTTTCGATAGAAATGTAAAAGGTGTCTGAGCGTTAAAATCTCTAGAGCGGCCAACTACTGCTGGATTTTTCGCGCACACTGTGCGAACTCGACTTTGTAATATTGATAGCCAGATAAATGATTTACGGAATATGCCTCAAGATTCTTTAAAGGAGGGTCCCCGCGATCGGCAAGCGGCCCTCAGATTATTCAAAGTCTTATTTATAAATATGTTCTCCACATTATTTATAAAAGTTTCAAATCTTACAATTCTTTTTCCCAGCCTTTCCTCATCTTAATTATAATTATTGGTTCGAAATTAAATTCTTGAAGTGCTCTAAATGACAGCAAGTATTTTATTTGTTGTTTATTTTATGTTCTTCGACGTTTTCCATGTTTTAATCGGGAGGGCATTTCATACGAGATATGGGGATCCTCCTTATGTAAGCATCAAATTAGATTTTACTTTAAAAATATTAGAAAAAAAAAATTAAGCATTAAAAGCGTGAAATAAAATGTGTTTTTTCAAAATGAAGATATAAATATTTATTTCACACCCGACGGAAAAACCCACTTTTTGCCCCTGATAAGCGGGGCGAAAGTGACATATTTTTCCCGAAAACTAGTTTTGCGGGGCAAAGGTAAATTTTTTTCCAAAAATTTTCAAAAATTTCAAAAATTAAATAAAAATGCGAAGTTGTTTCGACCCCGCTTTTCAGGACCAAAAAGTGATCTTTCAGTCGATAGTGGAATAAAATATTATGTGCAACACGAGGCAAAAGTAGATTTTTACCTTGGGTGATTATACTGCCCTTACGAGAATATTTTTCCCGGGGTTGCGTTTACTGCCCGAGCGAAGCAAGTAAACTCACCCGCGGGATAAATCTTCTACTTTTGCCCCCCCGTTGAATAATGTACTATAAGTAAACCATATCTTTTGTTAAGTTCATCGTCGATAGTACACTTTTTTATCGTCTAGAATGTTCATATGCATCCCTGCAATTGGTATTTTAAGCTCGGACATAGTGATGGATTTAGAAAATAATTGCGATTTTAAAATGGTGTACGTTGGTGTACGTGCGTATATAACTAATTTTTGCATTATTAAACTATTTAAAGTACAAAATTCGGGCGACCATAGGATAAGAGGAGCTGATTTATTATCATAAACTTGATCATAAAACTTCAAATGTTCAATTGCCCAGATAAAACTTTGTATACAGTTTCACGTTTTGTAATTATGCTATCTTCTGACATTTTTTCACAAAAGTATAGTCTTAACTTAAATTTTAAAGAATTTATTGAATGTATTTTATTGATTATTGTTAATTATCACAAATTATTTTACACTACACTATAATTAGTATATTACGCACCTAGGGAGGTAAAGTATTGGTAAGCTCATAGCGCGTGTAAATTGACACCCGAGCCGAAGGCGAGAAAGTTTTCATTATACTTATAAACCAATAAAAATTTACTTAAAACTTATTAATAAGATCCAGATAATTAATATGCAAGCACATTTAAATAAATTATATTTGTATATATAAATATATGTACCTTACACGTTATCATTTGATAACTTTTTCACCACTACACTTACATATATACTTATATTCGTGTAGCTGTAAAGACGTGTTTTTGTTTTGTACATTTTAAAATTTTATAAATTGTTGGGCTGCACTGAGTATATTATAATTTGAGTAACGTACTCATGCGAATGCCATTTTCCTTCCTTCGATCTCTTAGCTGTCACCTGCAGGCTGCAATTCGTATTTCGCGCCCACATTGAAATAAACTGGCGAGATAAAAGGTTCTAGTGATCCTAGTGTCTGCATCTACGTCCTACGTCGGTACATAGAATATAACTTAGAAGAGAGAAGCTGTTTTTAAACTATAGGTAGCGATATAATAGCTACACTTAGTTCGGTTGGCAAGTATATTTTGGTCTGAGATTCGACAGAGAAAAAGGTTAGAGCAGCTCAGCGGAGAGGTTTTCGACGTGCGACGGTCATTTCCCAGCTCTGCTCCTCTGCTTCTCGAGTTCCTACCTGCTAGGCCTCAAAAAAGGAAGAGCTATAGAAGAAAGATGTCAGTACGACTGTCGAAACAACAGTATTACGTCGCGTTGTTTACAAGGGCACAGGTAACGGAAACGTGACATCCCGGGAGCGACGTCGTCGTCGAGGAAGAGACAGCAGTTTCGCGACTTCACGGCCAATGATCGGTACAATGCGAAAAGAGGGCTGCCACCGCGATGACCGCCGTCTCGTTTGACCGATATGAGACAGTCTGGTTGAAGGAGACCGAGAACGTTGTCGAGGACGACGTCGACGAGAAGTGTCCTCTAGACAAGTGCCCTCTGTGTGCTGCCAATGGCTCCGATGAGAGCAACAGTAGCGGTAACAGCGACGGCTCTACGAGACCGTTTGCAACCAATGGATACCTGCCCCACGTCGACGCTGATAAAGGCGCTAAAGCGCCTGCGACTGTGCCCCTTTGCCTTCTCGGAGAAGTACAGCTTCGTTTCCTCTGTCCTGATGACTTGGAGGAGGTACGAGCACTCTGTCAAGACTGGTTTCCTATTGGTTAGTCTTTTATCATTTTTTTAAATTAAACATTTACATTATTTTTTCTTCTAAATTATGACAAAATTTGTTTTTTCAGATTATCCCTACTCATGGTATGAAGATATAACAAGTTCTTCGCGTTTTTATGCACTCGCAGCTGTATACGGAGGAGTCATCATAGGTTTGATTGTAGCAGAGATCAAGCCTTATGCAAAACTCAACAAGGAAGATCGTGGTATTCTTTGTTCCAGTTTTGGAATAGATTCTCTAGTCGGTTACATACTTAGTCTTGGAGTAAGAAGAGCTTTTCGACGAAATGGAATAGCCTCACTTCTTTTAGAACAACTATTGGCTCATGTCACTGCCCCTGAAAGATCATCAGTTAAAGCAGTTTTTCTTCACGTTTTATCAAGTAATGTTCCAGCAATTCGTTTTTACCAACGATGTCATTTTCGAATGCACAGTTTTCTTCCATATTATTATTATATAAGAGGGAAATGTAAAGACGGTTGTACGTATGTGCTCTATGTGAATGGTGGACATGCTCCTAGAGGTCTTTGGGACTGGATGAGGCACTTAGCTGGCTCAGTCGCCAGTTTAGGGCCTTGCCGAGTTCCACGATGGATCTGGCAGCGATTATTATGGGCAGCAACATTATTTTTTTACCACAGATGATATCCTTGTAATGTAACCACTTTCTACCAAAGTCTAACCATTCATAAATAAAATATGGGCACATTTAAAATCTATAGACACTTTATGTACAAATTTATCTATGGTATGTTCCGAATCTACTTTTTTCTTTAATTTAAATTAAATGTATTTGATAATTATATTTATATTTAATAATTATTATTTATCTTAACTGTAATTTGATGTAATTCAGTGATTCACATTTAATTATAACTTTGTTATTATTGTACATAAGAAATCTAAAAATTTGACATCAATAAATCATGTTTAATTTATTAAATATTTTACATTTACATAGAACATTGCAATTTTGAGTAAGAATACTCTTATTGCAATAATACATAAATAAGATTGATACTTTGTTGAATATTATTGAATAAATAATAGCTTTTGAACGATTATTATACAATATCTATTAAAAAAATACATATAAATAATGTATTATAAAGTTATATATATATATATATTATATACTCACTTACATGTATACAATGATTAAAACAATTCTTAGATATGTATACTTTAACCTGACTATCCTGTTTTTAATAAATAAACATGTTATAGAAAAGCATTCACTATATTTATTCCTGCTTTAAACTTGTAAATACCTACAAGGCTATAAATACTGCATATATATGTAAAACTACGTATATGAGTGTATATATGCATGTATATAGAGTAGAGACTAGAGAGAATTCTAAAATGGAAGGAAAAAGTGAAAGGAAATAAACATAAAGTACTAGCTAGTGTTTTGAATGTTATTGCATACAATCGATTCTAATATTTAAGATAAAATGACAAAAATAATTGATTTACGACCTGATAGAAAACTTATAAATTCCAAATTTGAAAAATATCAGTTTTGTACGGATAGTTTTCAAATTAAATGTGAAAAAAAGCTTCAAATCGGTAAATATAACCTATAAATATAAATTTTAATTTCACAATGTTGGTCTAACATTTTCTGAATTATATTTATTAAATTTAGAAATATTGCCTTTGGAGCTCAATTCATCGCAAGATTCTTGGTTAGAAGCAAGATTATTTGCATTTCACAATCATTTGTTTAAAAATCCATATGACTCAACCTGTTGGTTCATTGATAAAGAAGGACGAATTTTGGAGTTTAAAAGTAGTATGAATTCACTGGATTTAATTCATACAAGCAAAATATTAAGTTCAAAATCATCCAATTGCATTTATAATTCTTCAATTGCCTTTGGATCAAAAAATATAATTGTTATTTGTAATGGAGGTGGAAGCCTTGAGTTTTTAGAAAGAAGCAATGGAAATGCTAAAACATATTTATTTGAAGATATAGATCCAGCTGTGATTTTAGATGCAACATTTGTTGCAGAAACTTCTAAAATTATTGTTGCTTTGTACAAAATAGAAGAAGAGAAAAGTAAAAGGTATTCAAGACTGATTTTTTTATTTTTTAATTTTGATAACAAAATTGAAGATCAATCTAAAATTTTAAACTTAATAAAAAAACAAACAATAAAAGTTAAAGGAGTTATTGAAAATGTTTACATTGAAAAAAATGGAAATTTTTGTCATATTATAAGTCAAGATCAAATAGTGTTTGACTTTGATTCCATAAATCCTATTGAAACTGAAGATGTTGATTCAAAAAATGAATCCAAAATTCAGAAATATTATTGGTCTCAAGGTGAAGATGACCTAACAGTTCATTTAAAAATTCCAGAAATATATGCCAGTGCTGTAGCAAAAGTAGAAGCAACAACTACTAATTTATCTGTCACAATTGGTGATGCTATTTTACTGCAAGGAAAGACATCCAAAAGACTTGAGTCAGAATTAACTACATGGAAACGCAAAGAAAATATATTAGAAATTGAATTATCTAAACATGAAAGCGGTTTAATGTGGAATGAATTAATAGAAGGTGACACTAAAGGAGAATATTTACCAAATGAGACATTAGCTGCAGAAGTTCATGAAAGGTAGTTTAAAATAAAATGAAATATTATTATACTTAATAAATTATTAAATTGTCAAAATTATATTCAAACACATATTTATATTTTAGATTATCACATTTATGTTCTGATCAACAAGAATCAAATACTGAAGGCCAACCAACTGTTGGATTTAATTCAGAACAGTTAGAAGAATGTGATTTAAGTGGAGCAGAAAATATTCTTCAACGAATTAATTTTGATTCCCATAAAATTTCTCATATGGCTATGCTAGGTTGCAGTAATAGAGTTTTATTTGCTGGAAAACAATCTTCTGGTCAAGTTATATGCTTAAGATATGACCATGATGGATGTGTTTGGCTACTAGGAGATTCTAATACTGAAGACTGGGATTTAAGTCATTCCTTTACTTTCCCAGGTTTTGGATATGTTGAAGCTAGTAAAACGAATAAAAAATTTTGTGTTGCTCCTCCAGGTAAGAAATTTTATTGTTCAAATTGAAATTTTTGTATGTGTTTATTAAATATGTCATTAAAGTTTATTAACAATTTTTAGATGGATCTTATGTTGCTATTGTGGAACACATAAGACATGTTTTTTTATATGAAAAGCCTGGAAAAGATGCTAAAATTGGAAAGCAAAGGATATTGGATTTAGAAACTGAACTATCTCCAATAGTGGGTGCTGCAGCTTTAAATAAACATTTAATACTATTAACAAAAGACAAATTGTACCAGCTAGAAATTTATTCATAATAATTTTAACTCTAAGGTTGTTGTAAATAAATTTTTTACATATTTACAAAGAATTATTTATAAAAAAGTTCATTTAACTTTGAAAATGATTAAATTTTCTAATTCATTATTTGCTTTGATGAGCATATTTCTGTTTGAAGCAGTCAATCAAATTTTCCATAGTAAAAGATTGATCTCTAGGCCATTTCCAAATTACACGAGTTTGAATGACTTTGGCAAAGTTAGCTACTGCTGACTCGGGAATTTCCCAACGTGATTGTTTGTTTTTTTTATTATAATAATAGTACAATCTGTTTGAACTACTCTTGTGTCGAGCCCACGGTTCTTCTGTAGCTTTAAAGAATAATATACTTTTTGGAATATAATAATACGGCTCATTGCCATCATTTTCATAAGAATGTTTGTATGGAAAATATCCTAATGTTTTTGCTTTACTTTTCATTATTTTTGGTTCTAATTTTAATTTTTCACTTATTTGTTGGGTCACTGGAAATAATTCTTTTGCTCTTACAGGTAAAAAATTGGAATCAAATGGCTTCCACAGTGCTTTGCAAAATAGTTGTATAAGTTGATGTCTAAAAACATATTAATAATTTTATACTAAAATTAAAAGTAATTTTAAGAATATTTAAAGATTATGTAGTTAAGTACAACAGATTATAGATGTTGATTTAAATTTAAACTTGAATTACACTTTGTATTGAAATTTATTTTAGGTTCAAAATTAAGTTAAAGTCCTTTAAAGAATGTAGATATTTTTGTTAAATATGTTTTAAACAATGAGAATTTAATAACAAAAACTTATACCTTAATATCTAAAAGAAAATTTGAAATTCAAGAAAAATTATATGCAGAGCTCAAGCTATGAAGTATTTAAATTTTAATTTAAAATATTTCTTACCTGTCAGTTAAATACTTCTGAGAAATATTTTCTGATCCAAGAATATAGGCATCCAAAATATGTAAACCATAGGTTTTCATTTGTCCTTTTTCTTCTTTTCTGTATTCTACTACTAGTTCTGCATAAACCAGGGTATCTCTAGGTAATTCAATAGCAGTATCTCTAAGTAATTCCCAGTTACCTCTATCACTGCATTTGTATACTTGAGATCTTCCCATACCTAAATAAAATGTTGGTTTATCTTCTCCTATACATGAAGTTTCTTCTCCAGATGAACAAGGTATACAAAACCAGTCATGTTCATTTGCTAAAATTGTGTTGAACACATTTTCTTTTGTGAGTTTCGTAATATTTTTTACTGAATTTTTTTCTAATACACTTATAGATTCTTGCAATAAGTTTTGCACTTTTATAGCAGGTTTCATTCGAGGAGGCGCTGATCTCATTTGATCAGGTATTCCCCAATGTTTTAAACATTGTTCTCTTATATTCTTCTGCCTAGTTTCAAATAAATTTTTATTTTCTGTATAAGCTGCTATTTTTTTTAAACCTACTATTTGTTTTTGACCTAATATCTCATTTGAATCTTTTAGGTAATCAAAAAAATCTTTTTCAGAAATTAAGTTTTCTATTGGTACCAATTCAAGAATATCGTTTGTTTTATTATTTTTCAACAACTTCTTATTAACTTTAAACAGATAATCAACAATATGATCAATATCAGGCCGTTTTCCACGACATATTAGATATCTTTCAGAATTAGCTGGTCTAGAAGTATTTGGTTTAAAAATACTAATAGAATTGAAACAACGGTACATTATATATACAAGTCCTGCACTGAATGGAGTAAACAAATCAAAGACTTTTGTTACAAAATGTCCATTAGTGCGAACTATCATTAGTGCTACTAGACATTGACAAAGATACAACTGCTTTGAAACAATCTCTTGAATATTTTCTTGTCCTTCTACTGAAAAACCTCCATCAGCCATCATAAAATGAACACCCTGATCTCCTGTTTGTGACATAATTAAGTCTTTAAAAGCCATTTGATTTTGGGGATCATAAACATCGCCATTATCTTTAGGTCCATAATAAGGATGAAAAGTTTCACAAGGTCCAGCATGAAAATCATGAAGTTTAAAATCATTTTCATTTTTAAGAGTAAAACCAAAACCTTTAGCATGCCATTTTTTCCTCCATAAAACATATTCACTGAATCCTCCAGGTCCTGCACAAACATCTGCAAAATATAACAATTCATCTGGTTGTAAAGGTGGTTTTGTGAATATAAAATCACAAGCTTTATCTATGTTAGCCATTTTAACAGCAGCTCGATTAAGGAAGATAGCTCCACGGATTGTTTCAAATGGATTTGACCGAGTCCTTGCTTCACGCATTTCATTTTTGTCTAATCTATCAAAAACAGATTTTGAATTAACTACATTTCTAACAATAATTTCGTCACAGAAAAATATTTCTCCATCTATAGTTTCTTTTCTTTGTCCTTCTTTTCTTTCATTTTCCCATGCAGTTACTTCTTCAAAAGAAGGAACATTTTCATGTTGATTCTGTAGCCACAGAATTTCTTCTTGAACATCAACAATTTCTTCTTCTGGATTAAACTCAATTTGAGCTTGTGCTAATTCTTTTAATTCAAGGCCCAAACCCCGGCGACCTTTTTGAGTTGAAGCAGCAACTGGTTCTACTCTACCCTGTAACTCTCTACCTAAACCTTTTCCTTCTTCAAAACCTAATTTTTTCATTAAATTTAAAGCAAAGTTTCCAGTTTTTGGTGGAGCTGTAGCTTTCTTTGGTGCAGACTCAAAGCTTTCATTATTAGCATCTAAAATATTATTTTGTTGAATAAAAAAATTTTTTTGTATTAGTTATAATAGTCTTAAATTAATAATATATTTAAATAAATTTGTAAAATGTTAAAATTACCAGATAAGCTACTATCTTGATAATATGAGCTTTGAGATTTTTTTTCTGATTTCTCATCAGATTTATTATTAGCATAATTACTATCATAAAAACTTTTAATATTACTTGTGTCAAAACTAGAAGTATCACCCTTTCCATCATCATCCGATTCTCTATAATATGTTTCATTGTAACTAGAATCTAAATAAAATAAGATTGAGCATCCCAAATATTTAAAACAATAACCCAATTTATTTATTACAAACCTAGACGGGGTAGTTTTGATGACTGCTCTTCGTTGGCATGAAACGAATACTCAGATTTTCTTTTTTTAGCTCTAACAGTAGTTGAAGCATCTTCGTCACTAGAACTATTACTTGTTTCTGAAAAACATTATTTATATAATTAAAAATATCTTTTATTATTTCAATAAGAAAATCAATAACAATTAATGCATACCACTTAACCTTGATGACATTTTTATGTTATGATTAAAACTCATCACAAACTAGTTCCTACATTTAAAAACCTTGCCCTTTTTTACTATCGCACTTTTTTAAGACATTTTCAAGTAGAATCGAAGAACATTTATTAAAAATTTTAAGGCAGATAGTAACGGCACGATTTCATTTGTTTTGATATACTGTATAGTGTAACGTGTATGGCGGGCAAGTGTTTAATCACAGATATTCATCTCTGCTGGTACTCACAAAGTCACAGGCACAAAACACAAGCATGCGGATGCGAATGCGATTTCTCGCGTGCCCGCGCTAGCTGAAGGAGTGGGGGATTGTTTCGTTCAGTTCCACTATATTCAGTTCAGTCGTCGCAGTTATTCACGTTCAGTTCAAGTTCAGTTCAGTTATATATAGGTATTTTTTAATATATAAAGCAGAAGCAAATAAATATATAACATAATATATACATATATATAATATATATTATGCTGTTTCATGCGTTCCCGATGTTCCGTCTTAAAGTGAAGGTAGTGTTTCGCATCTACATCATTTTACATAGTTTGTGAATGTATTTAATTTAAAAATAAAAAATTAAAAACATTGAAATTCTAAAAGTCTCAAATTTGATTAATGATGATTTCTGCGTACGAATAAAGAAGAATACTTCTTGGTTTTGTATCAGAAAATTGAATACTAAATGTTTCTTTACTTAATCAAGACAATAGTATCGTTTATAGAAATATATTTAATAAATAAATTATTTGAAATTATAACCATATTATTAATTTGATTTTAAACACCTCAGGGGTGTTTCTACAATGCCTTACATTGAAACGTACACTAGTAATTAGTATATTTAATTATAACTGTACGTCGGCAGCTGTCCGCTAGTGGAAATAGTAGACATCTATAGATATAGGTAATTAGCTTTGAAAAAATGAAAAACAACATAATTTATATATAAAGAAAGTAAACGAAATAAATGCTATAAAGGTTGGAGTAATAATTGTACACATTTCAATTGTGTACAATTTAGCCCAGTCTCTAATAATATATAACATACCAATTTCGACAAACCAAGTCATACCTGAAATTGGGTCGTTGCATCAAAAATGTTTTTATATTTCATTATATCTACCTGATAAAATGTTGAAAAATAATCGACGCGTACTTTTCTTTTTCCAATTTAATGATTTTTAGCACATATATCGTACACTTTAAAAATTCGCGTGACGTCACAATTGTACACAATATGTATTCTTCGTTAATAAAAGTTACAGTTAAAAAAATAATACGTGTCTATTTTCAATATTCAATCTGACGAAACTAATGGAATTTTTCATCCAAGGACCCAATTTTTTATTACTCCAATGTATTTTTTATACTCAAATTTGGTGTTCCAAGAGAAGCATTTGGTCTTATATAAAGCACAAAATTGAGGTTGTTGTAAATTGTATACAAATTTTAATTACAAATATAATTTTTTTATATATAATATAGTATAATTGTTTTATATAATACAATAAAAATGAATTTTTTTATTTATTTTAATAAAATTATAATAATTTTTAGAACATATTAGGTTATTTTATTATTTACAAGGTAATAAGCCCAGACGGCAAAAGCATTCTATATAAATGAATTCTTATTAAGTCAATTCTGTTTAAAAAGGAATTCATTTGGATTATAGTTCGACCGTGTTTATGCGTAATTTAAAAGGCCAAATCGCTTTGTATTGAACAATATGACATTATAAATAAGTATAAAAATGAAATTTGAAAGGTCATGAGAGAGGAAAAAGATCTTAAATTTACTTTTTTTCAATTATTTTGAGATTTTTCTTTCAAAATATCAGCTGCGACAAAATATATATGAATTATTAATTTTGTACTTTTTGATCAATGGAAAAAAAATAAATAAAAAGATTTATGAAAACATTCGTTTATTTTAAACTTAAATACACTTTTGGACGAAATATATATGTATATATATTTATATTACGCATCTTTTTTAATTTTTCTATGGTACACCATCTTAAAATTGTTATTTTTAAACATCGCAGTAGCACATTCATTGACTTGACACTTAATGGCAATTAAAATGCGTACGTTTATAGTTTTTCTTGGCAAATATGAAACTTTACATCTTCACGTCCGAAAATACAAAAGAAAGATAAAAAAAAATAAAGTAAAAGAACGTTCGTAACCGGTGACGAATACTCCATAGGGTATCCGTTCTTAAATACTCTAACAATGACGAATGCGTCAGGCTGCCATGGAAAATGAATCGAAGTAATAGTTGACGGCGGTCGCGTTCAGCTTCGCCGGGGTTGTTAACCGCATTTCTCCTCGTCGATTAGGCCTTCGATGACTCGATAAGTTCGTGCATTTTCTAACATCTAATTGGGTAGTTGTCGTCCGAAGGCCGCAGTCAAACTTGAGGATCTCCGTTCGCTCCTGTGCTTAGCGCTATCTCTTCCCCTCGCGCTTCCACTGGCGTTTTTCTGAAATTATTATTGTCCACATTCCTTTTTATATTAACAGAGCAAAAAACGAATTATAAATAAAATGTTCGGTAAGGTGCGATCGATTGATTTTTAATGAAGAAAGTCGACCCACCTTTTCCTGTACTGGAAAATTATGTAGACGATGACGGCGTTGCCGACGAACAGCAGCGCGATAAGGATCATCGGGAGAATAACGTCTGAAATGAGAGAGAAGGGAGAGATTAATATGTTTCTGCAATTAAAGGCGTCGCGCTACAACGAGACGCACAATGAGGGAGGCGGAGGGAAAATGGCTTATCCTTTCATTCTCCCGGACTCGCGGAGACGCCGACCCAGTGAACTTAAAGTGTCGCGGAGGTGATGGAGCGGCGACCAAGCATTCTGCCCCGAGCAATTGTGTGTACGGTCTTATTAATGCTTCGCTCTTCATCATTCCGAAGCTTTTGTTCTGAATCTTGGAGCGGAGCCAACGACGCGGAATCTCCGAGTTTTGGTGAATTTATCGCTCGTTACGTAAATTAGAAAAAAAACACTGACATTTCTGTACGGCGTTTCTCGGCAAAACACGGCGATGACTTTACAATAATTGTAATTGCATTCGTATCGCGGAGCCTTTAATTTTCACTGTACTCAAAATTACACGAATACCTTTAACATGTTGAATTTCTTACCCTAAAAGAGATTTTGAAAAGTAGTATTTTAAATCTACGCATTCAAAATTCTTGACCGTTAAAATTAAAAATTACCGGCTTCTTTCACGGTTTTATTCAAATCAGTTTTTATTCAATCGGTTCTATCCAATCTTCCGATATAAACTTTACGCAAAAAAATGGAAAAGTCGTTTAAATATGTTATATTCTTTGAAATTAACAAAAATAGAAGATTTATCATTTGAACTACGAAAATTTGTATGATAAAATTTTGTATGCTTATTATTGAAATATTTCAAAAGCCCTTTTACGTTGCCCGACAATTAATATAAAATAAATATTGCCAAAAGAAACATTTTCACAAAGACCAATGGTGAGTAGGTTCTCGTACAAAGCAGCTTTTAAATCTCCCCGGTAAGCCATATTCGGGATTCAAGTAAAGCCCGTCCCTAATTTACAATCCAGTGCTAAATTTGGCGGCCAGGCCAAACTCCGGACGCGCGTAAGCGAGAAAGGGGGGAAAAAAAAGAGAGAAGCGTGCAACTAACCTACGACGTAGTCCGCGTCCTTGATCATGGCCGGTTGCGCCTGATCCATGACGCTGTAGTTGGCAGTTTTCGCGACTGCGTCCTCGGCTCCCGCTCTGGTCCTCGTTCCTTGGTCCAGGATGCCGGAGTCGCTGGCGTCGCTCGTGCCGGCAGTCTGCAGCCGATGATCGGTGCCGTCCGACTCGCCTCGCAAGATCAGCGCCGACGAGGCTAATAAACACACGAAGCAGACGGGGTCGGGTTAGAGAGTGACGCTCTCGGACTTGCTATTGTCTGGCTTAGGCCAGAGATAAGGCTAATTGCGAGACTTTGATTCGCGCTTGTGGCGGCCCGCCGCGCTCATTGTTTGCCGATGAAACTCCGGTCATTGTTTGCTTCCGCGGGAAATTAGATAATCTTCTTGCGGAAAAGCTTCTTGCGGCGAACTGTTTTAGTCACGCTTCTCGTACGCGTGCGTCGTTTTCTTTTCAGGTATTGTGTTGTCGAAAGATATAGCTGAATAGTTTTGAGTAGTGTCCTTATTGGAAATTTATTTATTTATCTGCTTTGAGATTTCGATTAGCTCCCCTTTCTTGCATTGCAAAAAATTGAGATTGTAGTGTACAGTTTGCGTAGATTTCAATTTCCAAGAAACTAATTTATTTCTGATTTTCGAAAATAATGAAAATATTTACTTTTATTTATTTACTTTATAAAGTTACAAATTAAGTTAGTTCTAACAAGTCGAGGAATTTTTCGAATATTTTCGACAAAAGTATATTGTGCCTCTACTTTTCAACAAAAAATTATAAGGAAAGTAATTGTTTTAAACAAAAATTTTATATAAAATAAGGTATGCTTGTAAAAAAGTACAAAAATACCACACTTTAGTCATACATATAGAAGAGCTATAATAAACAGGACAGAAACTTTCAATACTACGAGCTCGAGAAGTTCTTTTTATCACTTGGTACTTCCATTCCGGTTGAGAAAGTTTAATCTACTAATCTTCGTGAAGTCTTTCATCAAACTAACTCATGCGAAGAGTAAAAAAGGCAGAAGCTGAGCCCCTTGAAAAGTAACACGTGAGTAATAAGGCCATACTCAATTGAGAGTAATTGTCGGGCCCTCAGTAAGTATTAATGAACGTAATCTCACTTGCATCAGTGACGCGATATTTCTATTAGTTCCATGAATCAGTTCTTTTAAGTACATAAATTTTGACAAAAGAATTTGAGCTGTGAAGATTCAAACGAGAAATCTACAAATGTAATTCCCATTAAATAAGAAATTTTAAGAATTAGTCTTGGTTTTTTAAATTAATTTAATTTATTTTATCGTGCATAGCTAGTAACATTTCGTATTGCTCTAAAATTTTTAAAATTGAAGTAAAAGAATTTTTTTCCACATAAAGAGTGACCTTTTTAAAAAATACCCTTTAAACCTTGAAAAAATTTAGTAACAATTTTCCTTTTGTAATCCATTAACAGTCTTTTTTCTCTCAAACGAATAGTCATTCCAAGCGGCGAAAATAACGTTCTAAAGCGGATAATAGAGGCAAAAACACAAGTGCAGAAGAACTTTTCCCGGTCGAGCATACGCGGAGGAAGCAGCTCGATGGCGTTATCGCGCAGCACGGAAGCTTAAACTCGATTACGGAAAGAGCAGGCCATCGTCCAGTCGATTCCCCTGGGAATTTCAAATGCGAAATTGCAAAATGGAAGGAGCGCCGGCGCTCTCCGGGCGCCTGGCTCCATCGTAAAACCAGCGAGTTCAACGCCAAGCCCTCATGAATATGAAAAAGCTCGTTAAAAGCTCGCCGGAGAGAAGAGAGAGAGAGAGAGAGAGAGGAGAAAAACCGGGTCTCCGATTGCAAATCCCGGCGAAAATCCTAATTACATAAATTGACGATGAATATCTCGAAGCCGATAAGAAGATTACTTTCGAATGCTAAATGCGATTATTGCGATATTCAATGATCGCCGTTCAAGAAACTAAACGGCCTTGCTCGCGCGAGGCCCCTCGACGCGGGGTTATTAGGAATTTACCCGAGTGTTGCGTTACGCGGCCTCATCTCCCGGAGTCATCATGTTCGGCGCGGAATGCATAAACATCCGCGTCGAGCTGCCCCCGGTAACGTTTCGCTGCCTTTGTTTCAGCGCGGAGGCTGTGCCCGGCCAATTGACTCCTACCCGAGCTTTAGAGTTGAGTGTAAGGAGAGTCGAAATCGGTCGAAGGGCTCGATGATCAAAAAGATCGCAGATGCACAATTGAAGCACGGAAATAAACATCGAACTGATCAGCTGACTTATTACTGAACTCGTGCCTCTACGACGATCCCCCGCGCAGCGCGAGCATGAAATGCAGGGTTAATTGTACTACTACTGATGCAGAGTAACAATGCATGTATGACAGATTTAGCGGCGATATTGAATTCGCTTCAAACTCTGTCGGGAAGCGAAGCGCCGGAAGCTCCGAGAAGCTATTATTGGAGGCCGTCGAGTTTGTCGGAAGTTTCCTGTGTTCTCAAACTAATATCAAATAATTTGAAGCTTTGGAAAATGATCTAGCCGAGGAACTAATTATTTGCGACTGGATATTTTATTGACATGAGGTTCATGTGCGCGATGAAAAGATGTGCTTTTAAGGCAAGAAATTTCTTGTTTTGCATGCTATTTGTTATTTATTAAGCAACTGTTTACTCTGCAGATTTCAACTATAATTATAAGGTCTAAAAAAGAACGTATGTCTATGAATTCAATGCGATTATTACGTTGTACAACAGATATTCAGCAAGTCTGCGTGTATATACGAAACCAAAATAAATATCAATATAAAAACGTTCGCAAGATGATTGCGACAGATGTGTTTCTCTGGCAGACACTCACTTATGATGCTCTTGAAGCCTTTCGCAAGCCCCGGCAGCATTTTATCCTCGATATATATATATATATATATATATATATATAAATCTTCAGGCGCGGAGGACAGACACCAAAGCCCAGAGAAAAGAACTCAGTTCGAAGGGAGCACGCACTTTCCTGATTCGCAGCCGCGAGAGCTGCGCGTCATCGTCCGCGGGCGGGAGCTCTCTCTCCTCGCCGAAGCGACTCGCGCGAGACTCCGTCCTAAAAAAACAAAGCGGCAGGATGACGACGAGCGGCCGCGCGAGAGGAAAGCGGATCGATCGAGGGGGGGATGAGGGCGAGGAGGGCCGATGAAACGAGCTGACGAGCGGAACTAAACTGGATCGCGCCTCGCAATTTCGCGGTCTTTGTCCCGAGATGCACTGCGGGGCTTCTCGAACGGCGCCTCGGTTTCGCGCCTCTTCGAGCTTGCGCCCCCCCCCCCTCTCCCGCCCCCGCGCACCGAGCTTATATCTCGGTCAATGCTTCGAAGCTTTAACCGTGGAAATCGCGCTCGCTCGCGCGCCCGCCGACATCGGCGCGCGATTTGTTAACGGGCGCCGCGCGACGGCGACCCGCCACGCAGCTCCTCGCCAGATATCGCGCCGCGGAGCGGAGGTACTCGAGGAGCTTCAGGCGAAACGGGAATAGGCGTCCCAGGAGGGCGAAGCTTCGACGGCAGCGCTTGCATAACTTGTACTTTAGGGCTTTGTAGTAGCTTTTGCAGCCGTTGGCCTTGCTTTTGGTCTGGTTGCTTTCCGAAACAATTCCTACCTGAGAGCACATCTTTTTTGCGCTCGAGCTTTTCCCCTCTTTTTCGACAACATTAATTTTGTAATGTTGCAATGTTCCCTTTTTATTACTCGAGTTTATATATCAAAGCTCGAAGCTCGAAGCAGCAAGCTATTACGAAGTTGTATGAAACTGTATTATTACTTATGCAATCGCTGGCGGTCGTTGCTCTTGGAAATTGAAAACAATTGCTTGGGTCAATAAGGAGAGGAGGTTGCGCTCGTCCCGCACCAAACTAATTCAATAACGATTTCAAAAAATGCCCTGCACTGCTCCCGATGAGCTGAAGCGAACAATTCTCGTAGAGAAGAATTTCGACACACGAAACTCCAACGTAATCGTAAAGAAGATAATCACGCGCCGCGTTTAATAACGTAACGTTTCCTTCTCATGTTCCGGTTATCGCGCAACGCGCCTATTACACGCCCGTGCGTAACGAGCAACAATTAACAAAGCGGGTAAGTGCCCGTGATACACCTCGCGATAGCACCGCGAACCCAGAAATAAACTTTCCCGAGAACGAGACGGCACGACGGCACACAGAGCTCTCGGCTTACGGAGTCGGTCCGCAGGCGACGACGAGTCCTCGGCTGGCGGGGAAAGGGTGGAGGAGCA
Source organism: Ormyrus thymus (assembly GCA_035582935.1). NCBI lineage: Eukaryota > Metazoa > Arthropoda > Insecta > Hymenoptera > Ormyridae > Ormyrus > Ormyrus thymus. The sequence goes on along the minus strand of JAWWEM010000044.1, from coordinate 1,595,824 downwards.
CGGCGAATAAAGAGCGAGAAACAATGAGCCCTCGGTCGGCCCTCGGCTCTCTCTCTCTCTCTCTCTCACTCTCGGCGGCGAAGAGGGTGAAGGTCGTCGCGGTGAGCGAGAGGCGGCGAGGCAGCGGAGGAGGCCGCGCGTCCGACGCGACTGGGTCGCCGAGCGATCAGCCGCGCAGCAGCTGGGGGCGCCGAGATAGGGGCGGCCGCCGCCGCTGAAACATGGATGAGCCCGAGTCGGGGTGGGGGTGGGGAGCCGGCCGGGGGCGGCGGGGGCAGCCCCGAGAGCTCGGGAGGGGAGGGGAGGCAAGCAGGCTCTCCCCCGCGAGCCGAGCTATCCCTTTCTCCGTCGGGCCGCGAGGCCACACTTTTATACTGATTCTTTCGCCGCTGGGCTACTCGCCTTTTATTCGAATCGCCCCGAGATCTATACCCGCCGGGGGGGAAATCTTCGGATGGATTTGCTCGTAAAGCGAGCGTTAATTGGCTGGTTAAGGCGGTTCAACGGCTGTTTTATTGAATTTAATTTAATTAGTTAATGTGTCGATCGATGGGTCGTTTTTTTTTTTAAGCCTACGTGGAAGGGAGCATTCGAGCGCGTGCAGAATTAAAGCCGTACATGCGCAGGTGAAGAACGAATGTTTTACGCGCTTGCTCGAACTTTGTGCTGTTGGATTTTCAAACTGCACGCTTTTAGTTGCGTAAATGGGTATAATTTTATCGGTTTATCGCATCTTGATACGCATCGAATGCTGATAATAATGTTGAAAGTACAAGTACAGTTCTTTTATCGCTGCATTTATCTCACATTTCTTAATTGACTGGCTTAGATAAGATGGAAATAATTTTTTATATAAGTTAAAATATACATAATACAAGTCTTTGTAAAGATCGCATGGAAATTAAATACGAATATATTATATTACATTTTCCTTTCAATATTTTTTAAAGCATATGATTAATCACGGTTTACATTATTTATTTGCGGTATTTAGTGTTTTTTACTTCAAATTGTTATCAAGCCATTAAAAATTACTCATAATAACCGCGTAATATTCACTAAAATGAAAATTTATGAGTCGCTTTCAACGTTTGAAAGAGTTATGACTAAAAGAGGCTTAGAACACGAAAAAAGTTTTAAGGGACCAAAGTTAAAAGAGAGAAAAAGAACCCGACAGCTAAAAGATTCCTTTGCTCGAGGTAAAACAGTGCAGAGATGCACAGAAATACATAACTCAAACGACCACAACGAAGCTCCTCTCTTTGTTCATTCTCCACTTCAAAAAGAGTTGACGGAAGATACTCGGAAATCTTTTATTAACGAACGCGAAATTTGTAATTTTAACGCGCGAAGCGTCTCGCAGCTCCGAGTGCTAAGGGGACGAGTGCGAACTGAAAGAAATTCGAGCCAGGCTTATAATTTGGCGAGGTACACAATGAGGCAAAGTTTCGACAAAGGAACCCGGGATACAAAAAAAAAAGAAAAACGGAGAGACGAAACGCGCAGGGAAGCAAATTGCCCCGAATTCCAAAACGATCGGAGAAAAAAGCGTCTCCTGCCGAAGCCGCAGATTTAGGTCTGTATTTATCGGAAAACGTAGAAAGCAGACACAAACCGAAGAGTCGTTTTGTTGTTGTTTAAACAGCTGCGGAAAGAGGCCGCGGTAAGAGCCAGAGAGCATTTGATTACAGTGTATTATCTCCAAATGTGACAGAGCGCCAAGAGTATCCGGCGGCGAAAAAAAATCCTCCATCTCCCCGATACAAAAGCCGCGAAAACCCTCCGCCTGGAGAGCGACGAAAATGCACGCGTCACAGAGAGACATGCATGCTAATGCGCCGGAAGCCGCGAGACTTCGCGTACAGTTTTACTCACACAAAACTCGTTCTCCCGCGAGAGCGTCGATCGGCGCGAGCTGTGTATCACGGTGGCAGTCCTCGTGAATTTTCCTCCGCTGCGGGGACACGTGGCTGGCGTCTCGGGCGCGCGCGACAGTCGACTGCTTCCTTCGGGTGCTCGGCGACTCGTCGCCCTGCGCCCCACTACCGACTCGCTCTCTCGGCTCTCGCTCGGGTTCTTCCCCCATGAAACCCGATAGACTGCGTGAGCTCTCTCTCTCTCTCTCTCTCGCTCGCGCGCTACGCTAACAGCTCAGGCACGTATACGCACGATCGGGGCACCCCCTGACTCACTCTCTCTCTCTCTCTCTCTCTCTGCTGTGCTCGAATCGACAACCCCTCGACGGCGCCCCGCGCTTTGTGCGCCGGCACGCGTCGCTGAGATGTGGCTCTTTTATTACCTGCCCCGTCGTTTGGGAAACTGTGGTTGGAAGAGCGCCTTTTCTGCGAGTTTTCGCGCGCGGCTGAACAGCGTTTTCTCGCGGAGATTGAGAGGAGGGCCAGTTTCGCCCGCGCGAAGTCAGGATAGCGGACACTGTCGATGGTTCGCAATCTTGGAGTGAAACCGTGTAATTTGAGTTAAAAGAAAGTTTTTAAATAAAATTTTTGCTTATGAAACTAAGATAAATTAATTGCAGTCGCGATTGCGAATTAATTGAAAATTGATTAAATTGAAAAGCTGCATCCCTACGGCGACGCGTGCAAGGTAATATTTGTAACCAAAATATCAATATTTATCCAGTTTTAAAGTCTAAATGAAACATTTTTTACAACTAGAATATGAAATCCTGCCGAGTTACAAGATACTTTTAACCTTGCAAATATAGCTCTAAAGTTAACGATTTTTAAATTATAACAAAGGTAATTCTTAATTTACTCGGTTTTAAATTAGCAAAAGTAGTCATTTGACAAGATAAAATCTTGTAGGTCGTAAAATAATTAGCTCTCGTAATGTAATGGTCGTTTTGGAATCTTCCGGCGACAATTATTTTCGTCGCAGAATCTGAGCCTATATGTATGAAGCATAAAAATTAAGGGCAGTAAGCCTTCTTAATGACTAACTCAGTAAGCGTTATACTAGTATTATTGAACTTTTTATTATTAAATAATATTTTTCAAACTTCACAAAAATTAATTTTCTTTATTTACAGAAAATTGTTTTGTTAATTTTTGCCATTAACGCAATAGTAATATAAATTATGATAATAACTATGATTTTTATCCACATTTATAATATTATAAACAAAAAAGATGTTTCATGAACTTATAATACAACTTCGTTCAAATAACTTTGACATAATAAAGATTGATTTACTAACAAATAGCTTGCAGATAAGTTGCAATATTTTAAAGTACAATGTGTGAGATACTGCAGCCAAGAAACAACATCAATTAAAATTATCTCCCGAGTTATCAGCTGAGTCAACACAATTGAAAAAAGATAAAAGTCCGTGAACTTAGCGCGTAAAAATTTCCCTCGGCCGTAGTCTCGAAAAAATTCCGCGCCGAGCGCGCAAAGCCCCGGAGATGCTAAAATTTTGTGCAGTGGCGCACGAAGCACTTGGCACTTGAGTGCTGTGCTCCATAATCTCGAGCGTCACTGCAAGTAGCTCTCTGAAACCGGACTTGAACAGCTGACTCGATATGAGCCGCGCATTAATTCATGCGCCACTCCGAGTAAATAACTGCTTTTCACTCCCTCCTCGGCGCATCGCGTTTTATCGCTCCGCTTTTTTTTTTCAAATGCAAACGAAAAGCGGAGCGAAAAAAGGACAGCGCAAAGTATCGAATATTAGAGCTCTCTGTCTCTCTCTCTCTCTCTCTCTCTCTGCTCCGCCGGTGCGAGAGGGAGACGGAAAATCGACATCGTGCCGAGAACAAATATTTATACGGAAAGCGGCAGATATTCGGAAATCGACCGAGTGCATGTGACAAGAGGAGCATTTGGAAGTGCGCGGCTCGGGGGGCAACGTTCTCCTTGTCCAATTCCCAGCGAATTGTCACTGGCGCGCTGCTCTTTTCCCCCGACTCTCGCTCGCAGCTGGGAGCGCGCGCCAATTTCGGGAGCCCTTTGTTTTATTTCCCGCGGCGCACTCGCGACCTCTCCGGAAAAATCGACGTTTTCGGGAATTAACCGGTTCTGCGGACCCTCGGAGGGAATTGCCATAGGGTGCGGGCTTTTAGAGGGAGGTCGATCAACGTGGAAAACTTCTCGGTGGAATTGAAAGTCGAGAGTGGGCGAAACTTCGGGATTTTCGATTTGTTTATAAGATAAAAAGCAACGAATAATCGATGCTGGTCGTTTTATCTCGCAAAATTAATGTTATTTTCAGAAGAGATTTTAAAAGGGAATTTGAAAAATTTTTAATTACTAAATCAATGCTACAATTTATTTATTTCTCGATGAAATTTATACAATTTTCAAGGCATATAATTAGATTTTTTTAATAGAAAGGCAATCTTAATCTATCAATTTTTTGAACTACTTATAAAGTTTAATACTTTCCGTGAGCTAAAATTAAAGTTTTTTTTAAATTAACCCGATAGAGAAAGGTTTTATAGTCCAAAAGTGAAAAAAAAGTAATTTTTTCAAGAAAACTTTTACATTTAGTGAGAAACTATGACTGGATGAAACATTAATAGGAAATTTAGGAATTCTACATACATTGGTAGGATTCTATACATTGCATAGGATACATTGGTATTTCATTCAAACACGTCTGACAATATTAAATGTACAGACCGCGAAGAGATGATTTTATTCTCAAACCAAAATTAAAAAAGTTCTAAGCAGTTGCATACAAATTTAAGGTACGTCCCGCCCTAAAAGTAGAACACAACTAACTCTATCAAACAATGTAAACATGGCTGTAAACCAGAAAAAAAAAAACGAAACCCGATCGATAATTAAGAACAAATCGAAGAAGCATAAATCATAGATTTGACATCGCTCGCACCGCTAGCGAGGCGCACAATAGCCGTAAAATAAGCAGATTGAAACTCACCGACGCAGGCAGGCAAATCAGGAATGTTCTCCTCCCATCGACCGGCCCGACAATGGATCGTGCGCGTTCTTTGTCCGGTGTCCGGGAACAATGTGCCGGCCCGGCAAAGAAAGGTCCTCGTTTCCAGGGTTCCGTTGGAGACGTAGCTGCCCGGGGGCGCCTCGGCGTCCGGACACCCTAAAACTGCGCGCCAACGTTATCGACCCGCCGCTGCCGCCACCGGCCTGCCCGGCACCGATACTCATAATTGAAACGTCGACTGGGCCGCCGACTTTTGCTTTACCGGCCCAGTTCGCTGTCGAGCTCGGAGCCGGTATTGCGTTGGTTTCGGGCTCCGTCGCTCGCGGAGTTTTGATGGCTTTGCTAATCGCTTGTACTTTAAATTGGATATTTCAAGTCTTTAATGGGGCCTTTTGAAATTAACTCGTTTGCCGGGAAATTAATGCGTTGACTGGTTCAGTTGAGGCAAACAAAGTTAATTATTATTTTCAGACATTTTCTTTTCGTGTAAAGTTATTGTTTAAAAATTAAGAATACTTTATGGAATAAATTTCTATTATTTAACTTATAGCATTTAATTTTAACTCGGTTAAAAGAAGGAGTGAGGATTAATGTATTTTAATTCTGTCAAACGTAATGGATTAATTCACAATATCAATTTTCAAATTATTCAACGTTTTTTTAAACATGCTAATTTAATTACCATAAAAAACTAAGTCAATTAAGCTTAGCCCAACCTTTGAAATTGCAATACATCATCTAAGAAATTCAAGGAGAATTAATCTTATAAAATATTAGTTCACAGAGGATCGACCAAAGATTATTTAGCAATTTCAAAAGCAAACGCGCCATTCATATAAATCCCAAGATAAATAATAATTCAAGCCCGCTCATAAATGAAACCCTTTTCATTCCTCCGACAGCCCTTGTCCGAAAAAGACACCTTAAGTAAAGTCTAGCTCGCTCGAGCTTCCTCCCGACTCCTCAAATCGATACAAAGAACAAAAAAAAACCCTCCACCCCAAGCGGCCCACGGGCGCTCGAAGGTGACTCGGTGCACATCCGCGTACCTTGGTACTGCATGAAGAACCCTCGGGCGGGATAGAGCCTGTCGGCGGCGATGAGGTTCAGCGTGACGAGGTTCGTGTTCGAGATGACCTTGACGCCGGCGTGGGAGCCGCACGACTCGAAGAGCGTGTTGCCGTTGTCGCGTACCCTCACGACGTCGACGCAGCTGCCGTCCGCCTCGTGATCTGGGGGAGGGAAAAAAAGCTCAGGCTAAATTGGGCGCGCGTACCGAAGTGGGGCAGCTTCGCGCGCCGACGGGTTTTTAATTGATCGCGCGGTTGATTGACAATTATTGCCGCGTCGTGTCCGTTTCGACGTCTCTTAGATCCGATGCTGATGAAAACAGCTTTAAATAAAATCTTGTTAGCGCGGCTTGATTGCTCGGCGCGTGTCTTGCTGCCGGGATACTTGGTCGTAGAAAAACTTGCTTCGCGGCTTAACTCAATTCTAATTTAGTGAAACAGGTTCTGCTTCGGCGATATTTATAGCTTATTTGATAAAAATTATTTATTTTATTTACCTACGGTAAATCAATTTTTGAATTTAATTATAATATAATTAGAAAACTGTAACACTAATTAAATTTATTAAGTATATGAAGCAGTAGATTTTTCATTGTTCACCAACCGTTTTAAAAAACGACTTTTACATAAATTAGCAGCTGCTCTAAACCTGTCTACGAAATGTTTAACTTTAAAAACTCGCTTAAAACGCTGACGTTTGAATGCAGGCTAGAGATGAAAATGCATCGGAAAGCGAGAAGCTCCCGGCGGCGCGCGCAATTATAATGCCCGCGCAGAGGCTTACCGCGAATGCTGAGGTCGTGAAACGTCAGGACTATCCTTTGACCGGGAAGCGACCTGAATGTCCAGCCGCACGTGATCTCGCCGACGTAGTACAGAGGGTAGCCCGGCGACTTCAAGTAGCCGCCCCGACCGCCGGACACGTCCACCTCGGCGTTGCAGTATTTGTAAACCGACGACTCTGAAAAAAAGGGGGAAATTCGACATTTTTATGTTGTGTACTGCGACTCCTGGCCGCTCCTGTGTTGTTCCTTTGGCGCAAACTTTCGAGCTCTTAGGCGATTAAATGCATAAGTTACGATGTGGGTTAGTCGAGCAGTTTCTATTCGCAGGCTTCTTTGCTGAATAAACGATGAGCGATTGATTGCCATAGAAGAGGAATATTTCGCGACCCGGTGACCTACATTCTGCGAGCAGTACGAAATTCGTAGCGCGAAAAACATTTTTATTCTAATATTCGTACGCGCGGCGATAATGTTTACTGGTAATGCATATTGGGGCGTTTTTCCTATTACGTATAGTAGTGCGGTATTTGAATTTTGTGTATTTTGTAAATAGAAGATAGCAGAGAATAAATTTGAATTTTAAGTAATCCAGGCTGCTGTCCTTTTAGTAAAGCAGATGTTTCCTTCTTTGCTTCGTTTGTACCTTCTTATATATTTGACCTAGATTCTGTGATTCTGTATTCAGATATAACATTCAAGCTACCAATTTAAAATTCTCTTTTCCATATCGGATAAAGTTTGAAATTAATAAAATATTTTATGCTACACTGGGAAACCGCGTATAAATGTTTTAATATTAGACTTTAATTTATGAAATTACTTTTGCTTTGCAAAAAATAAAAATACAAGATTGATTATTTTTTCAGTAGCCAATGAAAACTGACGAAAATGTGACTTATTACATCATCAAAAGTCTGTAATTTACAGTTTAAAAACAAAAAGTATACTTAAATTCTTATCGCCTCACCCCCGTGAATCACTTAAAAAGCGCCATAATTCCCGTTAATGTAACGCGCACACAGAGGTAAGCTCGGGGCCGGGCTCGTTATACGTCATTCGAAGCAAAAAGTAATTTCTTCGGGAAAGCTCTCGAGCTCCGAGTTTTCCGTATTCCGGCCGCGTCCCATAAATAATTCAAAAGAAAAGCTCTCGCGGGCCAGTCTTTTTCCTCCCGCGGCGGGCGCTAATTTCGCTTGCGGGGGTCGCTGCACCCGTCGCCCGAGCAAACCGAGCAAGACACGAGGGAGATAATGGAGCCGCCGCCGAGCAACAAAACGAACATCCGTCCCCCTCGTCGGGAGATTCGTGTGAAAAGGCCGTGTTTCGCGCGTATAAACTGGCGTCCCGCGCCCCTCCGCCCGAAAAATCGGGAGAAGCGTGCTCCCGTTCCGCATCTGCGTTTCTGTGCATGACAAATGCGCGGCGGGGGAGGCGGCGTTTATCACCGGCGCGAATGGGAGCGGACACGCGAGATCGCCTCTCGCCGCATTTTTCACGCCTCGGCCGCGCTCCAGGTGGAAGATTCTGCGGGAGATGATTTCTGACGTGCGTTTTAATTGGCCCGCTGCCCGATACGCCAAGTGGGTGTACTTTTTCCCACGTGCGATGTGCTTTTGAAGCAGTATTTCCAACGTTATAAAACTTTACGATGGGTGGCTGTGATGGATCGAAGACCGTAATAAGTTAGTAATGAGATTGGAAATGATGTTGTAGAAAATTGAGGGGCTTACAGATGACAAGGATTAATTAAAGGGAACTTTAATAATTTTCAATTATTCAGTAATTTATTGCATAGCTCATCAATGCGCGGAGCTGAAAAAAATTGAAAAACATCTTTTTGCAGCAAAACTATTCAGCGGCAAATCCGTTTCAGGTATCGCCGTCGCCAGTCGGATAACCCATTAAATCTATCCGGCCAGGCTTTAAAATCCGATACAATGCTAAATTCTTGCAGCCACATGAATTCTCGGATAGGCTAATGCACGAGGCAATCTCGTACGATTACTCCCGAGCGTTTTATCCAGCCGAGCTCTCGGGCTTGAATGCAGGGGGCGCCGATCGATTCTCCTCCTCCTCCGCCCCCTCCGTGCTTTCGGCCGCCGTCGCCGCCTCGCCCGCGCTTTATGGATGTGGATTTCGAGGACCCGACGACGCTGTCGTCGAAATATATATACGCTCGAGGGGGCGACTCGTGCGCCGAATCGGGGCCGCCGGAAATGAAGATGCAGGCCAGGGCCCGCGGAAGCGCGCGCGCGAACACGGCTCCCGTAAAGCAATCTTGGGGGCTTTTCGCGGAACGAGCTGGATATCGACGCTCGGGCGTTCCTCGCCTTCTCGCGACGACGTCGGACGGGGTGGGTTTAGCTTGCGCCACAATTATTGCTCGAGCTCCGCGGAAGTGGAGCGACGAGTTTTCTAGCGTTTCGCGAGCTTTTGCGTCGTGCATTCGGTGCGCAATGAGAGGGTGCGATTTAATACTTTAAACTAGTTCATTGGCCGGGAGTTTTGCTTGGTTAGAGGGGCTTCGCCGACTATTATAAAAATAGCACTGCAATAATGAAGCGCGCAATGTACTGCAAAGTTTATTGTTTTGCAAAATATTCACGTATAAATTTGAAATGTAGCTGAAATCAATAATATTTAATGAAGCATTTTTTTAATGTAGATTATTGTTTTTGTACGGTAGAAGTAAAAACGTATTTTAATTAAATAAAACTTGATTAATGTGAACGACATCCTGAGATATATTATTATTATTTTATTATTCACATGTATATTGTGTAATTTACCGTGTCTGACGTTGGGTTCTACACAGATTCCCTAATTGACGTGTGCGCTTTACGTTTTACTTAAAGTAAAAGTCTATATTGATATAAATAATAGAATATCGTGTATATATTGATATAAATAGTAGAAATATCGTGTTTTTATAAAATAGTACATATTATGCACCTAGGAAGCGAAAGTAAAGAATGTCACAGATCGCATGTATTTTTTGGCCGAAAATACATTTTTTTTCAATATTATAAAGTTAATAATACGAATAATACTAAATAAAACGCCCCATTAAAGTTTTCGCCGATCAGCATTTAAAATTGGCTCTCACAGCGACAGTTTGAAAAGTCATTTAGCAGCGTCACTCGAGCCGAAAATTGTGAATTCATTCATAAATCAGCCGAAAAGTAAACACAGCGTCTCCCGCAAGCAGCGATGACCAGCCAAAACGAGGGGCTCACCGGCGTAGCCCCCGAGCCTCGTCGCCCTCCCGAAAAAAAAAAACAAACTTGCACCGTCGCGTCGTCGGATAAAGCCTCCTCCTCTTTTTTTTTTTCAGAGAACTCAAGCTGCGAGCGACACCGGAGGCGCGACCCTCGCTCGTACATAATTCCGGCTCGTCGATAGATTTGCGCGAAAACTCGCAGCTGTCCATCGCGCCGCGATAGAAATCTAGAGCTTCCGACGACGAGGCGGGCGGTGTGCGGCCTACCGCACGCTGTACGCCTGCTCGCTTTCACGCGCGCCTCGTAAAAAGGCACGGCCTCCCGAGATATTCGTGAGAACGGCGAGATCTCGCCGGGAGATTCGGACGGCAGTTTTTGGCGGACGCAGCTTCGCCTCCGGATTTACGAGCCGAGGAGATTGCCGGGGGGTCATTGGACCGCGCGGGAAATCGCTCGACGATGCTAAGTGGCGTCGGGGATGGTCAGAGAGGAGATTCTAGGGGCTTGACTCTTTGTAAAGGAGTTGCGACCAAAGGGTGGAAATGGTGTGTCGGAGGAGTCACTGCGTTTTGGGAATCGAGCTCGAATTAAAGCTGAGATTTGAATTTTTTATAAGGTAGATTGAAATTTATTAAATAAGTCAGTATCATAATAAGGCATAGTCCTACGAATATTAATACAGAATTACGAGTATAAGAGATAAAAGTTGTGTCAGAATATTATACGCGAAAAATTACTTTTACGTTCGTGCCGCTTTAGTGGATGTAAATATTGAGCCGCATTGAACATTTGAGTTTATATTTCATTTCAGTTATCTCCGCAAACATTCTATTTAGAAAGTAAACAAAGTACCCACCTGGTATACAAGCGTATTTTATTCGAATATTCGCTGGCTTCCAGAACAGCGATTCCGGATGATCAGACGTTACTCTATATCTACAATGGTGACGTCCTGAGCACCTGCAAAACAGGAATGAATTCCAAATACATTTATGCTACAGTTCGATGGCATCTGGAGGTAGTTCAACTTATTAATTATAATATGAGCTTATTTATAAATAAGAATACAATTTAACAGATTTTCTTATATTTAAACGGGCTATAATTTATACGAAGCGAACAATGATGGCACAAATTGATGTCCATCGCATTCCCGGCAGGCCGTGGAAGCGTAAAATTCAATCTTCCGCAGCCAACACCCGACTGGCACTTAATCACGATCTAAAAATCTCCATAATTTCCATATCGGCGCCCCAATACATTTCAGTCCCCCAGCCCGCGTCGGGCGGCTTGAATTCTTAAAAAACAATTTAAAGCCCGGCGAAGCGCGTCGCCGTCCCTTTTCCAGCGGAAGCGCCACGGCCTCTCTCATTGAAAGTGCGAAGCGAAAGGGGGGGGGCAGATTTTCGCCGCCGGGGGCCACGTCGCGCGCGCGCCAGAGGGGGCAGAGCAGCGGCGGCCGCACGAGTGCCTGGCGCTTTTTTTATTGCGAACGAGCGGCGCGCGATCTTCCGCTCGCGGAAATGCGGAGAGCGAGAAAACGCGGCCCAGATGCCGGGGGAAAGTGCCGCGCCGCTTTGAACTTGGACTTGTTCGTTAGGTCGGCCGCGGCGGGCGAGGCGCGCGGGGGCGAAATTGCTTTCGTTAAATCTTCACGCCCCGGCGGGACTTTTGAGTTTTGGGTTTTGGGAGGGACGCGCCTCGTTTGAGCGACTGCTTTAACGGCGGATTGGAATGTCGGAGATTCGCGGAGGCGGAAGTTCAGAAGGAACGCGCTTGTGTAATTGAGGAAAGTTTTTTTTAGAATTTGGATCGTTTTGAGTAGCTTGGCAGTTACTTTGCGAGCGCGCTTGACGTTTTATAAATATTTAATTGATTTATGAAAACACGGCGCTTAGTAAGGAAAAGAAAGACTGAAAAAAAGCATTAGATGTTGATATACAAATTATTAAGTAGCTGTAAGCGTTATTTACGGAGTCTTCGGTGTTTTTGAATAAAATCACGTTTCCAAAACTCGACAATAGTGTAAATAAACTATGCCAGATTCATTTACAAAAAAGAAATTCTATGGTTGACGAAGTCATTTTCAAAAAATTTTCATTTGAACATGTAACCTTATGGGACTCGTCAACAAAATGCTAACGCGCCTGCGTCGTTAGTTTGACAATAGCGCATCGAAGAAATAGCGTACAATTCAAATAACTCGACTGAAATTATCAATTGGCAGGGACTTAAAAATTACACAGGGTGCCCCGGTAAATCATACTAATTTTTCATTTTCCCTAATTTTTGACGAATTTTTAAGGGCTTCTTATTCTAACATTCCGGTACGATTATAATACGCACAATTATTAAAAAAATTAATGATAATAATCACTTGCTACGACACCAAAGGCCGAAGACTCCTTAATGCGATGTTATTTGATCCAAGAAAATCTAGGTGATGCTGATCTACGAATTAAATGCATGATGCAGTTGATTAAATTTGTTTTACTATAGATTCCGTTTTAGACATTTTTTAAAGAAGTCGTCCAACGCTTTAAACATTACTAATATAGAATATTTTTGCAAAATAATGTCACAAGTAACGAAGGTTTTAACCGAAATCATGAAAGCATCTTAAACAAATGTCGAATCGAAGCTAATTAAACAATTTTTTTCGAAAACTTCCTTATAACGTTCTATATATGCAACATATTTTACGAAAAATATTCTCTATAAAAATTGCTAAAATCCAAAGCCTCATCGCGTCGTTCGAAGAATCCCCGCTACTGCTCGGCTCTCCCAAGCATATAGACATAAACACCTAATTCAAGTGCAGCCTATCGATTTCAACCTAAACAAGGGCAGCCTTTGTGCCGCCCCGGAAGGTGCGCGCGCCGCCCGGTGCACGTGATCAAACAAGCTGCAGATTTCGCATTAATTTTCGGCAGTGACTCTCGTCGCACTTGGCCCGCCGATAGCCGTCGGACGTTAAAAAAAAAACGTGTACGCAAAGCACGCGCGCGGGGAGGGTGTCGCAGTGTAATGCACGCCTGCCGCGCTCCTAATAACAGTCGCTCGACTATATGTTTGCCGAAGATATTCGGGGACGCTTTGTGTGCCATAGATCAGATTGCCGCGCGGGGCCCTCGCTGCACTTTTCGCTCGCCCCCTTTTTTCCTCCCTCCCCGAGCTGTTCGCGCACGAATTTTCGGCCGCCCCGCGTCGTTCCCGATCCGATCGGCCGCACATCTGCGGTGCATTCGGATGATGCGCCCCGGCTGCTGCCCCGGCTCGTCGGGGGCCGAGCTGCTGGACTTTTGTGCATTAGGCGCGCTGTTGATTTCTCAACTTTATTCTCGTTAGATCGATAGTGCAATGCTTGTAATACGTGACCGTTTATTAATGACTTTGGGAACGGCGACGGTTCATTTTGCAGATTATCTTGTGAATGGAATCAGTTTACGATGAGTTATGTGGGCAGAAATTTAAATTGCTTATGCTTCAAGTCAGAATGAATAACTTGAGCGGTAATAGATTTAAAAAGCATTTGAAATATATGAGTATCATAAAAAATGATTATATATATATATGTCCGCGCGATGTATTGCAAATAATACAAAATCACTTATTTTTCTTAATAATTTTAATTTGTTATAACATTGAATAAAGCACAACATGTACGTATATGTACATCATATTCAGATTACATAAACTAATAGAGAAATCGGACAATCAGACAAATGACATGAAACTCCGTAAAATCGCAAATTTTCAGCTCAACGCAATTTTGAGTTAATTATTAAATTTAACAAATTGACATTCTAAATATTTTTATCGCGGTTAACAAGATACGCGCCCCACGTTTGCATAAAGTGAAAGCTAATCGCCGTCGACAAAGAAAAAAGATTCCCGCGCTCTCCGGATTTTTAAGAAGCTGCTTCGCGCGAAAAATTGTTATTTATTTTAAGTGAAAGCCCGACGCACAGACGGGACAGACCGCGCGTACGCAGGAAACGCGTGCTTTTTCTTCCCGGCTGCGGTCGTGTACGGTCGTGTCCGCGTGTAACTCAATATTTAGCGAATTCGGACTCCTTATAGCTTCATGCTCGCTTTACTCCGCGCGCGCGCGCTGGTTCGCCTTGCCCGAACGAAGCCGCGTGCGCGCATTGTTCCGCGGGATATTTTTGGATTCCTCCGGATTATGAGGCTTCTCGCCCTCCGCGAGAGCGGCCACTGCTGATTTTTCTCGGGAGCGAGAGAGAGAGAGAGAGGGGGGGAGGGAGGGAGAACGATGATAAATGAGCGTGCATCGCGCTCGAAAGCTGCTGGCGTCACCGCCGCGAGCTCGTGCGTAATTGAAAATAAAGCCCGGGAAGGCGGAAGCGCTCTTAATTCAATTGTAATGATTCTATGGGTTTCGATAATTTTTCGACCGCTTTTCAGATTGAATTAACGTGGAAGATTGACTTGATTACGGGGTGGTCGTTGTATCGTAGTAGATGATTTTTACTTCCGTAAGATGGAGCTCTTTAACATTTGAACAAATTTTTGGAAAGCATAAATAGAAATATTGCGTCATTGTATAATAGATGAAAGTAGAGATGTAAACTGAAATTCAATTTAAAGAAAGTAGCTTTTATGCGTATTTTGAGACTTCGAAATCAATCGGTTTCACAAATTTTATAAAATTAAATCGAACTAAAATAATTTTTTCTGCCCCCGTAGATTCCTCAAATAATCAAAAACAAAAAAAACAGCAATATACCTTCGATTAATGGAGCTGAGAAAGTCGAGCGGGTCGACGTCCGTCTCGAGCGGATAATGATTCCTGAGGAAGTGCCTCTTGAGCTGCAGGTTCCTAATGGTGGCGAAGAGCGACCTGTACCTGCACCAGGTCTCCCGGTCGTAGACGCAGGCGTCGGTGCGATTCGGCTGGTACCTGGCCTCCAGCACGAAGACGAAGGAGGTGAGCGAGCGGCAGGTGAGCCTGACCAGGGAGGCCGAGCAGGTCTGCTCCTCGACGATCTCCATCGTCCGATCGCCGTCGAGCGGCACGCCGGTGACGTTCCGGGTGACGATCTGGCGGAGCCCCGGCGAGTAGCCGCTCGCCAGGCTCGCCAGCGCCAACAGCACCCACCAACACGACGTTGCGCTGCCTGGCTTCCTCATCTTCGGCGCGGCTTATCATGGGGCCTCTGAGCAAACAAACGACGCTCTGTTTACGGAATTGTGGTTTATGGTTCTCGGGGTTTGATGGCTTGAGTTTTGGGGAGAGCTGTAGGTGAATGAAGATGCTGCCGTGGAAGAATCTTATTGAGTTATAGGCAAAGCTTTTCTCTCTAAGGTTACTTCTTTTTTATTACTTTAGATTTCTCTTTAGATATAAAATAATTTTTTATTTATTTATTTGCAAATAACAATGAAAGTATTAGTTTTTTTTTATATTTTTGCCTTTATTGAAGATTAACAACTGAATTCATTTCCCTTTCAGTATATTTTTAGGTCTTTAATAAAGGGTGCAAATGTTTACTAAACCCTTGACTCGGCTGCTCTTCGTACACCTTCCCTAATGATTGATAGCCCGCTAATGTAGAAAATGACCAGTGAAAACAGTAAAAGCTCGCAGACTCTCAACCTTTAATCCGCCTACAAAGTATGTTATTTCTAAAATTCAGAGCGTTCAAATTTAGAACATTACTTCATTCATCCGCACAGTTAGCCATAACCGAAACGCAGCCAAAATCGTCTATATTTACTCCGTCGAAATCGCCCGGAGGCAGATAGCGAAGAAGGCCCACAGGTGCCCGAGTACTCGTAAAATTTTTCATCGGCACGCGCCCCGCTCTCTTTATATTATACGAACTCGAAAATAAAAGCTGGATCAAAAGGCCATTCGTTCGGAGGCGCACTCGAGATAGCTTCGAGTGCGCGCACTCGTGCCTCCCGATTGCATCGGTCGCGGTATTTTTTTTTTCTTTTTTCTTTTTTTTTTTTTAACCCCCGGCGATAGCGCACGCGCCCGATAACTATTGCCTCGCGGGGAGAGAGGGGGGAGGCACTCGAAGATACCCGCTTTAATTCTGAAGAGGGCTTTCAAAGGAGGAGAGTTTTAATGCACAATCGATGAAAGGATAAAGTCGAATGTGCTCTCTTTATGCGAGATGCTCTTTCGGGGGCCGTTAAATAAAACGACGGATCGGCTTTTATTTCCTGGAGGAAGATTCGGACGCGAGTCGGTGCTCGCGATTGTACTGCAATATTTTTAGTATTGGAGCTATGCTCTCTGCTTGCGCTGGTTAAAAAACATTTTCGTTGTTTTTTACATTGAAAATATCCGCTGCTAAAAGTTAAAGAGCTTCGGTGAGTCAGAGAAGTCAATTTTGGAAAATTTCACGTGGAATGCAAACTTTTAACGACTCTCCAAAGTTACGATGTTTGTTCGACAGAAGTGTAAATTGGCATTTAAAGTGTGCGTGTGTCAACTGTTTGGACCTAAAAATGCAAAGTTATATTTAAAGCGATAACATTTTTAAGAAATTTTATAAATCAATCGTTTATAATAGATTTCTATAAATAGCTACTTAAAAATAAGTATTGCAAACAGTATAATTAACTTTAGTTTAATTGATGTAAATAAAATTTTGTTTAATAAATAATTATTTTATAAATATAAATCAAAGCTTTTCAAACTCGTCAATTAATATAAACGAGTTGAAAGCAAAGCTCGGAAAGAAATATTTGCGGCTAGAAAGAACTTTCCCTGGAGTGACATTTATTATCTCCAATAAAAGTTCCAATAAAAGTCTGTGAATATACCATGTTGGTCGAATCTGAAAACCTTTAGAAAATTCATTGTGCAGGAAGCTATATTTCAATTTAGCTGTCACGTAATCTTTTATAGAACAGTTAAGCTCCTAATAAGAAAAGAAAAATTAAAGCGTTTCTTTATTTGAAAAGTCGGCGTGCTTATGAGACTTGTGAGGATTATTTCACTGCTGCGTGGTTAAAATCAACATGAATCTGTAACAATAATTTCTTGCGTTTTCTTTCTTTTGCACTTCCTGCTTGAACCTTACAATTTTCTACTGAATGTTTTGCCAATAAGTGAAGCGAAACTTTTTGGAAAGCGAAACAGGTGCTTTATTGCTTAATATTTATATTTAAATTGATCTCAAATATTAATTTTATTATCAACGTTTTACAGGAAGAAAATCTGACTACACAATTAGTAAAAATATCAGAAAGTGCTTTAACAATTTAAATACTTTCTATATTTTATAAATAAATTAATTTGCAATTTAAGAACTGCAATGGGTTAAAACACGGCTAAACGAATCAAAGCTATACATTAGACTACCTTGAAAACCGGTATATTACGTGAGAAAAATCTACTGTAATCGTTTCGAAAACGAGTTGGGGTTGAAATATGTAAAGTGGTAACGACAAATGAACAAACAGCAGTTGCTAACTTAGTCTTTTAGTACTTTAGTATTAGAAATTTAGTACTAAAACTCAAATCGTCGTGACACACAAGTGCCGAGCAAATCTTTTTACGTGCACTCAAAATTTTACAGCAAGCGAAATATAATCAGTTTCCACAAATTTCCATCTAAACTGCGTCAAACCCCCGAAAAAATCGTACCAAAATAAACACGCAGATCGATCCGTTTTCTCCATCGCACAGCTGGCGGGCGATTCTCACCCCCTCGGGCGCAAACGCGACGAAAATCACCAGCGATTAAGTCCCTTTTTTCCACCGTTTACCGCTCCTCTCCTTATCGGCCCCTGCCACTCCCCGTCAAAAAACTACCGTTTCCCGGATTAGCATTCGCTCGGACCGACTGATTTATCGGGGCGGCGCGCGTCGAGAAATCGGGGGTGGGGGGGGGCAGCTGCCCCGCGAGTACTTACTTCCGTGGGGGTGGCGCCGAGTGTCGGATACGAGGCTACCAGCGCACCTCGACTCGTCCTCCGAGGCTGCTCGCCAACTTCGCCGGCATCCTCGGGATCGGCGGGAACGACCCTCCCGCCGCGGGGAAGTTTGTTGCTTCAAGCGAACAACACTCGCCGCGGATCTGCGGATTATCAATCACGATCGGGTTTCCCGGAGAGCCGCCGGCGATTATAGCCCAAGGCTGAACTCTCCGCTTCCGCACTTCCCGTTTGAATTGCTCGCGCGATTCCGCGCTTATTTTCCAGAAAATATACGTAAACACTCTGCCTAATACTTGTATTCATATAAAAATCGTGTACAAGGTTAGAAAAATATTCTCGGTGACGTATCTGTCGACGGCGGCGATTAATCAGTCCGTTGGCTCATCGTTTCACGCGGTTTCTCTTCCCCCTGGCGCGTCGACGCGGCCGCGTAATCATTGAAAACCGAGACCGCGGAGCTCTGCGGTGCTCGCCGATCCTCTCGGCGAGGCGTTACCTGCCACCGCTGCACCGGCCGCTGTCACTGGAGAGCTCGAGGTCGCACAATGTCGGCGCGCACATTTCAGACGGACTGCGCACACCTGCCTCGTCGATTAATCGGCACTGCAACGATCGACGCACGAGAGCACTGCGCGAGAACTTCGCCGGGATCCAGGCGGCGGCGGCGGCGGCGGTCACGCAGCGGAGCCAGACGAGAATAATGTACAATCGGGGAAAAAGATATTTGGCCGCTCTTCAAGCCGGGCCGCTCTCGAGAGCGTAGGTGTGCGCTCGGCGTCGTCCCGGCGACGGCTGAGCACTGCCGGCGAGCCCTCGGGCTCGAGTGTATATTTCTCGGCGAACACGCGCGCGGCACGCAGGCACGAGGCGCGGGAAGCGCGTATACCGAGCTCGGGGGGGAAGCCGCGCGTGTCCGCTGCAGGCGCCGCTAGAAAGCGAACTGCTCGCGCGACGCCGAGATCTATCCGCATCCCTCGATCGCGTTCTCCCCGATCGGGCGGCGCCGCGCGCGGCTGCATCTTTGTGATGCCCGACGTGTCGCGGCGAGCGGGGAGAGGGAGGCAAGCGGTGCGGCGGGACGGGATTAAGGTTTACCCCCGCCCCGGCAGGTATCGGCGGCTGGTTTTCATCGACGAATTAGGCTGGGTTAAGAGGTGCTGGATCACTGGACGGACTGATGGCGATGCCGGTTTTCTGGGGGTGAGGGGGTGGTTACGGTAAACGGGTAAAATAATAAAGTGAAAAGTGGGGCGAGAATGGCTGGTTTTCTTCGCTGGGAAAAGTCATATTTTTTGGTTTTGATCCTCTTGCATTTGCGCTATTTTTCAGTAGAAGAAATGAGGAAATATAATTTCTCGATTAAAAATCTATTAATGATTGGTCATTGAAATTTTACAATACTTTTGAATTTATCATGATGTTATATAAACATTTTTATTTTTGCAATTGTTAAGGTAAAATAAATAAAAAATATTAAAAGTCTAATTTTATATAACAGATATACGTTTAATTGATAAAAAGAAATTGTAAATTAAGCGGATCAGAAATGTACAAAATCCCTTTACGAATTTGTTTGTACCTAAGCGAATGAAATTTCGACCTGCATTTACCCAATCATTTACAAATTAGAAAATGTCCAGCCGAAACTCCGAACCCTCGAAGCGAATGTTAGAAAACTTTTCGAGCGATTACCTCACTCTTCCGAAAAAGCCAAACACGCGGGGAGAGCGATTTTTACGCAGCATTTTCCGTTCTCCTCCGTTTCGCCTGCAGCTTTGTTCGCTTCCACTTTCTCCGTTTCCACTCACACAGACATTCGCACGTAGAAAGAGAGAGAGAGAGCGAGAGAGGGAGAGAGCATCAGGGACTTTGAGCGTGCAGGAGCAGCCGGTTGGGACCGGCACCCCTCGGCACGTGCGATGCGCGACGGGCCCTGCCCGTGCAGCGGGGCGCGTCGCGTTATTATTTTTCGACCCCCGTTTCCACTTACCCTTTGGCGGAGCTCCTCTCGATCCTGCCCCTGACGTCCTTTCTCGCTTTGTGTCCTCCGGCGTGAAACCTAACGGGTTAATTTCTCGACGGCGCGCACCTTTATCTGGGCGGGCCGCGCGGCGCGTCGGGTTTTCGTCCTCTGCTAATCCGCCGGCTTTGCGGCGACATTTGCGTATAAGCTGACGCGAGGTGTGTGTTGTTTTTTTTTTTAGTTTGGTTGCTCTGGTGTCATTGATACTCGAGCTTTTTCCTCCCGTTTGCGAGGGAGAGCTGTGGCGTCAGAAGCGCATATTCGTTGCCAAATAATTTAACAGTTACAAAATAAAAATAAACATTTAGAATGATAAAGCAATTTTTAGAAAAGTATGGAATGTGGAAAAATCTATTTAAATGATTGCACTTAAGGTAAAATAGGCACTACTAGGATACTTACGAAAAGCTGACATGTGCAATCTTGATTTAAAAATAGGAAACGGCTATCAACAATTTGTAAATACGCTGTTTAATCAATTGAATATGTAAACATTTTTCCCGATCTCTCAAGAATTGTCTTCGGCGACGCCCTCAATGACAGGCGAGTAAAATCTCAACTTTCTCCTTTAAACATTGATAAAATTTCGTTTTAAAAGCGAATCCCAATTTCGAGATGAAAGCTTACTCGACCGAAAAGCCCCCGAAATTGAGTCGACACGTAATTCCAACAGTTCATTTATAAACTAGCGTGAAGCATATCCCCAATAGTCCGCAGCCTCTGCGGCCGAGCAGCCCGCCTTATTTACCTTCCGCAGTAATTTACCGAGAGCCTCTCGCGGCGTTTGATCTACGGCCACTTTTGAAAGCGCCACAGGCTCCTCGTAAAGCTTTGCTCTCTCTCTCTCGCTCCGCACTTTTTCTCCGATCGAGGCAAAGGCAAAGAGAGCGGCGCGCTTTTCTAAATAAAAAGGCCCGATCCGGCCAAAAATAAACGCGCTGCATTATCCTCGGGCCTTTTCCTCTCGCCACTTCCTTCTCTCTCTCTCTCTCTTCCCCTGCGTACGCGCACCGCGTCGTGTCGATATGTAGGCCATGTCGATCCATTGTCGCGCGCCCGCCGAAGAAATCCGTGAGCGGTCCTGCATTGTCGGGCTCGTCTCGTCTCGCGGCGCGCGAGCCACAATAATAACCGAGCGCACCGGTCCATTGAGGCGGGCACGCGCGCCGAGCCTGCATCTGCGCCGCGTGTCCGATGCGAGGCCGCGCCCGGGAAAGTCGAGGTGAAAAGGCTCTCCCGGTCCCCGAGTGTAAAGCCGATGCCGCAGGAAACTCCCGCTGGATGCGAGTGGCCTGGATTACAGGCCGAATAAAGAAAATAAATCA
This sequence comes from Ormyrus thymus, assembly GCA_035582935.1. Classification (NCBI taxonomy): domain Eukaryota; kingdom Metazoa; phylum Arthropoda; class Insecta; order Hymenoptera; family Ormyridae; genus Ormyrus; species Ormyrus thymus. The sequence goes on along the minus strand of JAWWEM010000044.1, from coordinate 1,574,556 downwards.
ATTAGTCGCGAGGGGACTCGAGGAGCCGCCGACGTCGCCGCGCTCCGAAAGAGATGTCGTAATGGCTGCTTTGCTCTTAACGAGGGAGCGATTTGTTAGCAACTCTTTTTCTCGCGGCCTGGACGGAGAGACAAAGTGCTGGGAAACTGGGAAGAGCTGTGCGTGCCTGGACTGCTGGGAGGAGGCGAGGGATATTCGACGAAATTTCACGAGAAGGATGAAGCTAAATTTGGAAATTGGGGCGCAGGAGAAAAAAGTGCCTGGAAAAAGATGGGATGGGTAATGGGGAAGCGTTTAGAAATTTAAGCTCATTACAATTTAGGGAGAAACTGGCACAAAAAGTGTCTTTTTTGTGTTTACGAGCAATTGAGCTATAAAATTTAATTTGTCGATTCCTCACTCGTTGATAGAATACTTTTAATTGAATTAAGTCTGTTATTTACTGACATTTAGTTCGATTGGAAGTTCATTTAAATGATCGTCACATAAATTGATATACTTCCTGAAATCGTGCCAAAACTTCCCAATCATAAGCCACGCAGAATCTTACGATCAAGAAAATCAGAATCTCTCCCAAAGCCAAAGAAAAAGGTGAACTAAAAAGCGAAGCAGATTGAAAGCCGATCGTATAGGGACGGATCGAAAGACAAAGCCCTCGCCGCGCATTACAGGAAGTTTGGCGGAAGGACTCTCGGCTGCCGCGCTCGTAAAGGCTACCTATACGATTCGTCTTCCCTGTCGCCTTTGTATCTCCGGCTCTTGCGCCCGATTTAGGAGCCCGTAAGCGCGCGCGTTAACCAGAAGGGGGAGCGGAAAGGATCCTCTTCACGTGCTCTCGTCCCCCCTTCGAGTTTCCTTGTTCCGCGTCTCGGAGAGATGCATCTGCCGTCTGCGAGGATATAGGTGCGAGGAGGAGCGGCGGAAAAAATAAAGCGCCGAGCTGCCCGATGATTTATTCGGCGATCGGTGACTCGGGGAAAGTGATTCCTCGACGGAGAGCGGCGAATGTTTTTATTTGGTACTGCGATATGAGCGGACAATTGGCGGGCTGCACAAAGGCGCCTGTATTTTTCGCCTCGCGCGGCTTACAGATGGTCATTTGATTTTCATTGTCCTTTTACGGGTCCGAGTTAAGAGTACGGGATTATGCTGGCGAACAATGATGACGATTAAAATCACTGTTTTGCTACGCAGCTTTAAGTGTCTGCCAAACAATCGATCGAAAGAGGAGAGTAAATAATTTAAAATTTTATTTTCTTAAACGTATGTGCGTGTTTCTTGATTCTAAACGTAAAACACGTTGATTATTTATATAATTAGCTTTAGATTAAAACTATCAATATTTGAGAAATATATAGTTTTGTTAAGAATAAATAATTTACATCTAACAACAATGCAACAAAAACATAATTAGTTTATTAAGGTGATTGGTAAAGATTTTACCAAATATTTTAATATTTTTGTTTTCACAAAAAAAAATTCAACCTCCATTTAAATCCCTAATGCTTTTATCGTGGGGATTGCGCATTTGCATAAACGGTCACGAAGAGGCCTCCAAAACTGCCGAGAAAACGAGCCGTTTCAATTTCCGTAATAGACCCTAAAACAAAACAGTCGCCCACGCAATCAGAAATTAAAATGGCCCATTAGAATCGTTACACGCGGCGGCGCAGCGGCGGCCTTATGGACAGATTTACGAAGCAGCTCCGCGCCGAAGGTTAACTCAATTGTCGCTCTGCTCTCGGAGATAAGGGCGCCGCGTTCGTGTACCCGCAGTTGCCGGCCGGGCCGAGGGGTTCAGCGCGGCGAACTTTCCCCTCGGCGTATCGATCGGTAATTCGAGTCGTTTCCGCCAAATTCGCCGCCCCGCGCAGACAGCGAAAGAGAGAGAGAGGGAGAGAGAGAGCTCGCCGGGCAATTAATACGCGCAGCTGCAGCGGCGACCACTACAATGCATTACGGCGAAGAAAACGGTGCGCGGCACGGGTTGGCATCGCGCTGGCTTTCATGCCTCGTTGACCGTCCGACGCGGCGGCCGCCTACAAATTAGATTCACGCCGCCCCGCGAGCGTGACTATAAACGCCCGGGGCACGTCGCGCTCGAGAGTGGATCGACATCTGGCTGATGAGGACTCGGCGCGCCCGAGGAGCTGTCGTGTTTTATCAACAATGTTGCACGGCAAGCTTGTTTGAGAGATGCTTCGTTGCTGCTTTGGTTGGATTCAAATGGACGGACGAGAACGAGACCAGAATTTGTTTACTTCGAATTTATGGATGCGTACAAAAATTATGTATGTCCGTGCTCAAAGTAAAAATACTTTTCACTAATGTTATAATGTAAAATTACGAAAATAATTTTTGCATATCCACCTTCCAAATTTCGAGGCCACTTAAGAAATACGGCTCGTAGAATGGCAAAAAGTTATTAGGATAAGATGTGTTTTTTAAGTATTTTGTAAGATCAGATTGAATAAAATGCCAGATTAATTGTCATTTAAAAAAAGTTTGTATTTTCATTTGTACTTTCATTACATAACTTAATAATTTTAGATATTATCTACATTCTAGTATCATGCATAATGCTGATGCACTCTGTATGAGATTCCTTCTGTTGTGTAAATTATATAAACATTTCTTATATTTCTAATAAGAAACTTAAAATCAATCAAACAAAATGTTAATTTATGTTATTAATTGAAAATAGAAAAAACAAGCTAATTTAAATAAATTAACTTACTTAGATTTTATTTAGCAATTCGAATTTTTAATAGTTAATGAAACATATGCAGAAGAAAACAGAATCTAGTATTAGACAATAAAAATACTTATGAATAAAATTGATGAACGTAAAAGAAAAGTTAAAAATTACTTGCCAGTAACATGAAAACAAAATTGATTTATTTTTCATACAACTGTAATATGCATTTTCATTCTCAAGCAGTAGTGCGCGCAAAATTTAATTTAGCCCACTTTTGTTTTTCTACCGAAAGTATCTTTAAAAAATCACATGATTATAAGCCAAATACAATGAAATGTCTTTGAGTCCATAAGCAAACGTGTAAAATAATTTATGAACAGCATAAACACTGCACTAGTAAAACCTTTCAAAGTGAAAGGACGTTGAATATCGAAACAGTCAAGACTTGAAGATTTTTTAAATTTAGAAAATGGATTGTTGTTGTAAGACGAACAACCTTGCGAATATGACGTATACTTCGTTTAAATTTAGCGATGAAAATCCGATAAGTTAATCGTTGACTTTAAACTACTTCCTATTTTTAAATAAAAATCGTATTTTAAGAAGACAAACCGTTAAAAATATTAGCATTTTCTGTTGTATTAATCGTTTACAAATAATAATCTTTATATCATTTAATCAACCGCACAAAATGAACCCTAGCTAGTACAAATCACATCATTTTTAATGCTTTGAGGTTAAATTTTAGCATTTATTGGCTCATTAAGGAGCTTTTTTGGCCATTTATAGCACTTTCTTAAAAAATGGCCAATTCTTGCACTAAAAATAGGTGTTTTCAATTTCTACCAGGGAAATAGTTTAATTTAAATAGTTAGTAAAATTTACAGCTCGATTGATTGATATTGCTCATTAAACTTTTATAGATGTTTCGAATAAATGATTATACAAATTTTTTTAATAAGAGATTCATTATAAGATTCAGAGACATTTCTAAGATGAAAAGTGTTTGCATTTATGCAGACTATTAAAGTAATGAAGAATAAATAAACAAATTTTATAATTTCAAAGTGCAGTATAAAAACTTTGTATATAATATTAAGTCATTTTTCTACTTCGCTAGCTTTTAATCCTTAATTTAAATTTTGTGACATTTAAAGGGATTATGATTATCCCTAACAAACGAGATTTCATCATTCCTAAGACTTCTTGGATACAACTGTAATTTTATCGTACAACGTATTAAAGTTGATAAAATATAAAATGTTGATCGACACCAACAAGATTTAGTTCGCGAAGGCGAACTGCACACTCCAGAAATTCGCAAGCCTATATAATCAGAAAGAAGTGCGACGTCTTGCAAGAAACGAAAATAACTGAAAAAGTTACCGAAATTCTCCTGACTTTTTATATATAGTATAATTTTATTTGTCTCGGAAAGATCGTCAATCTTATTCCTTTTGCATATTTTTATTTTATAATAATTTTATTTTAGGTAGTAATTGCTGCGGTTGGTATACCGTATCGATGGTCATGAGATAAACGCTTCACAAAATCTGCTTTATCAGTTGATGTTAATATCAAGTAGATTTACTGAATTGTAGCTTGTGCAGTCATCACAGATTGCGCTGTTACCAACGTAAGGCGTTTACTGAAAATTTTGCCAAAATTATTATATTGCAACTAGCTAAATTCGGCTATTCTTCGTTAGCGGCCTTCTATAAAAATGCATTCTTGTACGAGATTTAGTTGATAGGGGAACTCACAACTTTCTGAATACTTATGTATTGTGTGCTCACATGCAAGATTGAACCCAAGAACCGATATAAATTTGAATCCGAAGTAAGCCTTGATTACCTGTTAATTTTGCCAACAACTAGTTAAAAACATATAGTCGCCAACGGCCATACCACGCTGTCACGCTCCTGTTCTAAGATGATTGCGCAGAATCTGGAATTTGCTTATGCCCAACGCATAAAGTCTGCATGTCGCCCATTAATCGAACAAGCTTAAATTGTTAGTTTGAAGGCTCATATAAGCAATCTTTTGTATACATACTTACTATCGCCTTAATGCTTAAATTTTATAGAATCATTAATTTTTAGTCTTAATTTATAAATTATTGTTATCGACGG
>JAWWEM010000044.1:1533742-1569626 GCA_035582935.1 Ormyrus thymus | reverse complement strand
AATGCTAAAGTATATTTATATATATAATACGTAATAAATACAAATTTAGTACCTACACCTACGTGTGTAAAGTGTTGGCTGTAAATGACGCTACCCATGCATATATCAGCCCATAGTCCGTATATAATATAAATGAAATGCACCCCGACCTCCTACTGCGCTACAATGACGCGGACGTCAATACGTGACTCATATGAAACTACCCCCTTTGTATCTAAGTATCTATACGCGTAATACACTAATACCTATATAGAAAATTCGCGGACTTACCTACTGACACGTTAGTTTTATTGCGTTGCTTGCAGTTGTACAAAGAACTCAACACAAAAGCCATACATGAATCACACGATACACAAAATTAAAAAAAATATTTGAAATACCAATAAAACTACAGTTTAAAGAAGTTCATTTGACTTCCTCTTCAAAAAAAACAGCTAAGTAGTCTATATATAATTCGAACGTTATAGAGATTCAATTTTAAGTTCGAAAAAGGGAAAGATGTTTATGTTTTTTGTAACATAAAAAGTAGTGAATTATCCAGTTTAATGAAACATAATAATTGTGTAATATGAAATAAAAGATCTTTGATAGTGACTTTTAATTTTAAATCACAACAACAAAATTGCGACGGACGTACGTCGTGTGACTGCCCTTACCGGGCGAGGACTATACATATATATTGATCCAAAGAATACGACTGTTTTCGCTTACCCCGGTAGTGTATTCTGGTCGTCGCAATGCCAAACCCTGAGGATAAATACGGTGAGTTTTTATTGTTTGTGCAATTATTAAATAAAGAACCCGTGGCTAATTTAATTATATATAACTGTAAACCTAGTTTTCCAGAAAACCTACAAGTTCTCTGGTACTTTATTAAAAGACGATGCCGCGTTATCACAATCGTATATATTACGTTGCATTAAAATTGCATTAAAAACCAATAGCATTTTAAAAATTAAATAAATAATATTTAATATTTTTTAAGATTTTTTAATATTTATGAGAAAATAAAATTGGAATATTTTATTTTTCAAAATTAATTTTTTATTTTGTTTAAATTTTCTAATTTTATTGTTTATTTTACAATAGGAACAAAAATTGAATATGATCCATTATGGAAAGGGCCAATGGACATACAGAGACAACCAACGGATCGTATTTGGTTGTTTACTTTTATAATTTTTGTAATAATCTTTGTCTCATCTGCGATGTATGGTATATATATTAATTATAAATTTTATAAACTAATGATAAAATTATTGTATAAATGTATTTATTTTATATAATTTTGTGTAGCTTTTCTTGTTGGTGACATTAATAAGTTAGGAGGACCAACAGATTATTCTGGACGTATCTGTGGTATTGATCCAGAAGTTAGAAATAAACCATTCCTTTTTTACATCAATTTGAAAGATGGTCTTTCGTATGATAAAATACTTACAACTCCTAGTGTTTGTGTATCTCAGTGTCCTATTGAAAATTTTATTTATCGAAAAGATTCAATTTTGACACTTACAAAAGAAAAAATCATTTGCACAATTGATGTTAATGTTTCTGCTATTACAACTTTCGAGCAGCTGGATATTTTTGTTTGGAATGGAAAATGTTCTCAATGGTATTTAAAAAGTGAACCTGTATCTGATCGTTGCATGGCATTCAATTCTTGGGAAGGACATGAACATGAAACTATTTCAAGCGATCAATTGTACAAAGTCAGAGAAGAAATTAGAGATCAAGAATACTTTGTAGAGTCATTTTATAGTAATATAAAAACTGCAATGTAAGTAAACATTTTAATTTCAAATAAAAAATTAATTATTTTATAAAATTACAAAAATCTTAAATTATATTTGATAACTAATAAGTAATTAATTACATCTTATAATTGGACGTTTGTAACACTGTTTTGAACATTTTTTAGGGGTCCAGCAGCTATAGCTATTATTTGTGGAGGCATGACTGCATTCCTTTATGTAATTGCATTAAAATGGTTTGCTGTACCATTTTTTTATGCTTCAATTGCTATGTTCATTACTTTTATGGTATACAGTGTTTATCGTTTGTGTATAGATTACCACAGATACCGAACTGGTGAAACAATGTTTGCTCTTATCGTAGTATTAATTTTGATAGTATGTGTAATATTAGCTGTTATATTTTGCCGAAGAAAAATATATTTAGCATGCCAACTAATAAAAGAATCAAGCAAGTATGTTTTCTAGTTTCTATAAATTTGTAAAATCAATTAAAGTCTTCATGAAATACTTATTTATGTTACTAACAATTTTATATTTTCAGAGCTGTTATGAATCTACCATCAACCTTAGCATTTCCAATTATTCCTTGGACTTTGTATATTTTTCTATTTATATTTAGCGTTTTAGTAGCTATGAGTTTACTTTCAGTTACAAAACCTGAATACAGAATGGAGAGGGTGGGTACTGGTTATGAAGATGATTGTAATTGTACAAACCATTCCACAATAGCAGTGGCTGATGGAGCTCTCTGTGATCCAACTAAATTTAATAACGAATGTAATGCAAATGGACAGCCTTGTCAATTTTTGCAATGCAATTTATATCGCAAATATTGTCCAGATTATTTGTACTTTTTCCACTCAATTAATATTGTTGGTTTTCTTTGGATATTATTTTTTATATCTGGGTTTGAACATATGGTTTTAAGTGGTACATTTGCTACTTGGTATTGGAATTTTAATAAGGATGTTGTTCAAAACAATGCACTAATTCAAAGTCTGACTAGAACTACAAGGTAATGACTTAAAAGAATAAAAGAAAATTAAGTATTTAAATATTTACAAACAATTAATTAAATAAATATTTATAGGTATCATTTGGGAACTATAGCTCTCGGGTCTCTTATTCTAACGATTTCCCAGCTTATTCGTTTAATATTTCAAGCTTTACACAATAGACTTAGCCAAGGCAATCGGGCTATAGCATCAAGCTTTATGCTTTGCTGTAGATGTTTTTTTGATGTTTTAGATTCACTGTTAAACTTTTTAAATTATAATGCTTATATTATGTGTGCTATTCATGGACGAAAGTTTTGTCGATCTGCAAGAGATGCTTTCAATTTAATAATGAGAAACGTTGTTAACATTATTGTGGTTGATACGGTAAATATAAACTTATAATTAAAAATATTTTAATTTTTGTATGAATAATTAATTAGAATTTCAAATATTTTAGATAGTGGACTGGCTATTTATAATTGCAAAAATATTAGTAACCAGCATTGCCACAACTGGTGTAGCAGTGTATTACAATTACAATGACACAACAAATGATGATTCTCTTGGAACAGCTCTCATTATCACGGCTATTGGTACATACATTATCGCATCAGTATTCTTTTCTGTTCAAAGCATAGCGGTAAATACCGTATTTTTATGCTTCATTGAGGATTCAGAACGTAACGATGGATCTGATATTAGACCTTATTACATGAGTAATAAATTGAAACAATTATTACACAAAGCAAATTAATTGAGAAAAAATGATTAAGACTTCGGAAATGCAAAATCTTTTTGTAATACTCGTTATTAAGGATATTATTTGTAGAATTTACTTATACATGTATTTAATAAGATAAATTTTGTAAATAAGCTTATTTTTTATAGAAAAGACTGTTTTTTACATGTATGATTACGTAGTCTAATGATAATTATTGAAATACCTCGATTATATTTAAAAAATCTTTTAAATATGCACCTATTTATACCTATATACATATAATTGTAATTGTTCAATACTTTACTTTTACAAATAAAAGCATTACAAAAAGATATATTTACTGTTCAAAATTTATTTCCGTAGCTTTATAATAACTTTAACCCAAGAGAAATTGTTCTTTTTTCTTCTTAAAAATGTTTATTTTATATTTTTAACATTCTCAAATGAGATAGCTAACGAAAAAACGTAATAGGTAATAAAACCTTTGCTCATCGAAAGTACCCTTCTAAAAAAAAATATGTATCCCCGTCAAGTGTGGAATCAGGAAAACGTAAATATCCTAGAATTGAGTTTTCGTAATTTTTGTTAAAAATTGAATATTTAGTTTGAAAGAGATATAGATTTATTTAATAAGTACTCATTTTCTAAAAAAAGACAAAGTTTTCATCCATGCTGGTACTTGTATACTAGATACTTCATTCTCAAATAAGATTCAAATCAGCGCTACACTTTATTTTTTGAAGCGACTAAGATGTAAAAAAATATTTTTTATAAACTTCTTCCGTGCAAATAAAAGATTAGCGGTAAAATTTTTAAAACAAAATAGCATAAAAACTCAATCTTGTATAATGAATACAATTGCTTAAGATGTAATTCATTTGAATCCCCGCCATAAGACCTTTCCAAGTAACATAGATATAAATAAATTTTTGTAATATTTAATAAAATCTTGCAAAACTTTTCACAAATATCTTAAACTTCTTACATCAATGAAAAACCGTAGGGGTGAGTTTCACAATGCCTAAAGCAACCCCGTATAAAATATCAGTTATTGGCAGTGCTTTTTCGTAAAAACTCAAGCACGAAAAATTAATGCTAAATATATATGACACTGAATATAATATAATAGTGCCATTGTACTTGGCATATTAAACTCTTGAAATAATTTTATATTTTCATACTAAAAACGTTACCAAATTCCCTTTATCATCTGTTTCAATATAATTTTTTACCAAAAATAACGAAAATTTCATCCCAGGATATTTATCGGATCCCGATACTCGTCAGGGATGAACTTTTTTTTAAATTCACGTTTGGGAGAGTAGTTTCGAGTGGAATATTGTTTTCATAGGTAACCAGCTGTTTGAGTTTCATCGGCGATCTCCTTTTCTTTAAATTTGAATATCTTAGAAGCACTTGTACTGATGAAAAAGTGATGAAAAAGTAGCATACTAAACTAATTTACTAATTTAATCGCCGAAATTTAAGTAAACCGTATTAAGATGTTATTTGTTTTAACATATTTTAGATGCATTTATCAATTGTATTTTGACATGAATATTGATTAAATCATGCAAAATTATACTTTCAGACAAAACATTTATTAGTTTAAAAAACAAAATAATCACCCAATCTATAAATGCTTGGATATTAATTCATAGCTGAAAGCTCATTATTTAAATTTTCCTCTCAATTTAGTATATGATATTGGTGCTTTTATACCTTAACATCAATTGACTAAATATTAATTCTGAATATAAATTGATTTAGAAAATAATTTGGTTCAATATTTTTAAACAAATATTTAAAATCAAGAAATGTAATTTAATTTATAAAAATATTTCTTTTTTCTTAATAAAATATTTAAACTTAACAGAAAAAAAATTATTTATACAATTTTATTTAAAAGAATTAAATGTTTTTACTAAAAATTTAAAATACAAAATAACTTTAACTTAAAAAGGAAGGAGGCAAGAGTAGAGATGCATTTGTTTATTATTAACCTTATGTAATATTGTTTCAAATTTTCAATTACAATATTATGTATAATATTAATAATAATATGACAATGTATACAGGTTAGATACAATTTCTTTGTCTCGTATGGAGTTCATGGTTTTTCGCATCTTTTTTCTTTATAATTTTTCTCATTGTATTCTTTTATAAGTCGGTTGGTTTGTTCCTTAAATGTTAGCGCTTTATTTTCTTATTCTCATTCATTCCTCATATGCTCTGATCGGTGGCGTCCAATTGACGATCGAGACGTATATTTTCGCTCGAATATAATAATGTTCCTCGATGGACGCTTGCTCGCCACTTTGCAGGCATTTATCAGTCGTATTGTAGTATATTTCTTCTGAACACAATGTTTTTACACATGACTTTAGGAAACTTATGTTATTTCAACTGGTACATGCTCCAAAGATTTTTATTTTATTTAGAAGTAATGTTTTACGCAGCTGATGTATTTTTAAAGAAATTAAATAACTTCATTATTGGAGATGTAAAGAGGTTGAAAAAATGGTCTTTTAAAAAAATAAAAAATCTTGCAGTTGTAGCACCTTTTGATTTTGAAATATTGCAATGTATTCGAAACTTTATTCATAAGTCAAAATAATTAAAAAAAAAATATACAGAAAAATATAAATTATAAACATGCAATCTCTTGGAGCATGTATCGCTGATTCTTATGCTATGTAATGTGTACAATTCTGTCATTTGCTAATTGGCTTAAATACTCAGTATTAAGGGTCAACTGTTGTTGAGTGGCGAAAGTCACCGGAATAATCCAGGATCGTCCAGGAACGATGTGAATATTGAAAATAGAAAAAAAAACGCAATCCTTCCAATAACGTTTAGAATTATAAACTAACATTGTTTGAATGATTTTGGAAAATTTGATAATCCATTTAATATTCTTTTGAATTCGCAGTCACTTTTATTTTTCTGCCACAAAAAATATTGTCCCTAAATATTATTTTAAAAGAATCCTAGGTGAAAAATTAGTACCAAAAATATTGATCTTTCATGCAACGAAATGCCGAATTTCAACCATTACTTGAGAGCTGAAATTTTAATGAAAATGACTAACTAAAGTGTGACAAAATAATGAAATCTTTTTTCAAAGAGTTTATTTTACATGCATTCATTAAAAAATCAATATTTTAGATTAACATCACCTAGGTTCCTTTTTATAATTTGCTAAAAATTTGTTGTCTTAAATCAATGACAGAACTATGGTAATAAATGATAACAATTAATTTCGAACGTTAGCGATCGTCATGTGAAAAAAGAATTAAATAAAGAACAAAATGCCTCGATGCATCGTCAAAGGTAACTCTGTACTCGAAAGTGTATCTGATAATATATGTGCACACTGTTTCTATTTGTTAGAAGAAAACATTTTTACATGAAAGGCTTACATTTTGAAACAATTTGAACTAATCTTGTCAATTAAGCCGACCTGGCTGTCGTTTGTGGAAACTTTCGTGTACAGAATTGAACAGAGACTTGGAAGAGGGTTTATCCGAAATCATACATTATCTATTTGTGTTTCATCGTTTTTCTTGCTTCTTTGAAAAAAGCGTACTGATTTTTGCCGTTCCATAGAGATTATTTCCTATTTTACTCTTATTCTCTTTTTATTTATTTCTCATTGAGAATGTCAGAATTTATCACAGAAAACTCTGAGCATCGCTCGCATTTGTCAAGAGACATTGTGAGACTTGTTTTAAATGTATTTAACGTGCATCAGTGTTATATTCACTCGTTTTGCATGCTCAAATTCTATCCGTTTGGCTGCGGCATATTCGACATTACTTATTACAACAACTTTCAAAAATCACCGTTGAGTTTAATAACCGATCTCAACGCGAGGTAAAAAGTACATATTAGCACACGACGCAGATATCCAACAAAATTCACCTGATCCTAGAAAGGCTTTCAACGATCGCATACCTGACGTCATATGGAGGAGGGGCATAGAAATATACATTTACACGTTGTCGACACTGCGATATAAAAATATATAAATAACTTGAAAAATCTGTATGTAACTCCAACGGAATTCATCATTTACGAGCTAAATGATCGATGAAATTCTTTTTTATTCCAAGCCTTTTAATAAGCTGGATGAAATGCATTGGTTTCGCGTTTACAGTCGCTTCGAATGCATCGACAGCCAAACCGATACACGAACACGGCTTGAGAATGCGAGGAAAGACTCCTAACATTTCCTTTACTGCAAGAATTTATTTTATATTGTTCCTCGTCCTTAAAAATTTCTGATTAAAATTCTTCGCTTGTAAATTATGTAAATTATGCTATTTAAAAAAAGAAACTATACATTTGAAAGATACATCGATTTAATTAAACGAATAGTGGCTATTAAATTTTCTTTTTTTCATCAAGAGTATTTTTAAGTTGCCTGTCCATAGATTTTCAGCAAACGTTCATTATACAGCAAACACTTTAACAGTCTTTCAAGTTTAGGTATTAAAAAAGGAATCGCGTTTTTAAAGAGCTTCCTGTAAAATCAACGTATGTAAGAAATCGACAGACTGTTAATGCTTCATAAAAATACTATTAATGAAAATCGCTTTCATTACCTTAGTAAACACTTGTTCAGTCTACATATTGAATATCTTAATTAGTTTCAGTGTTTTCTATATTTCAGTACGTGTTTCGTTTATTTCTTGAAAAAAGCAGTATCTATAAAATTCATGGAGCTCACTTTCATATCGCATTCCCTTCAACTTTTCAAGTCAAGTTCTCTAGGCTGAGCAAAATTGATATACAATAACAATAAAAAAAGGAAAGAAACAAAAACGGCAAAAATCAATAACGACGTTGGGACCGCATGTACTTGTGATACGCGTGTACTGTTTTATTACAAAGTACCTAGTTTTTCTCATATGATTATATCATTCATGATGATTCTTAGCGTTTACAATTCAACTTTCTTATCAATACTTTATGTATAAATATGTATTGTTAAGTCGCGCAAAGACTCGCAAGTTTGTTTGAAGTCCCTGTAAGCAACAAACTGGAATTTGCGCCGCTCAGCGTGTTTTATGCACACATCCAACGCCTCGTCGAATCCAAAGTAAATAAAAGAGTTAAATTCATATTTCTTCCCTCCCTTTCTTTCTCTATTTCTCTCCCGTATCTCATACACACATTTTACCGCTGCCTTTCACACTCTCACTCTTGCATACATATTTCTGCACTTACAAATTAAGACCCTAAAGCTGCACTCTTATTTGCATTCACCTAAACGTATTGTACAAAGAACAATCATTCTCTTTTTTTTTTACTGCGAATACGCACTATGTACCTTTTACATTCGTCACATCGTGTATAAAACTCTATCGGAGTACATGATTACATTGTTTATCTGTATTTCCCCCTTCATTTAATGTAATAGTAATAGGTAATTATCACTTTTTTCCTCTCTAGGCCACACAGTTCAAATGGTAAAAGTTATCCCTTGTCGCGTTATCGACTAAATTTGCTTTGTCTTTGCATTTTTCATTAAATTTTAATTAAGTGTCTGTCGGGCAGGACCCAAAGAGGCCAGGCTGGGTTTCATCCACACACTAGGCCGTAATCCCCCGTGTATCCATGCTCTCCGAGGTAACGCGGCGCTCTCTGCTTTCTCCACCTCCCGGCTTTCGAATGCATTTTTTTCGTATACTGTGCCGGTCGGCACGATACTGTCTATATCTATATATAGATTTATATATAGATACATAAGTTTGCTATATACACACATACTTTAGCATTAAATAATAATCGAGTAACCTTCCATGTACACCTCGTCCTTCTTCGGTTCAGCTTCTTCAACGTGCTGCTTCGCGACTGTCGATTGACGTCTTCTTTTATTTGTTTGCCCTCTCGTCGAGCATGGAAGCTACATGTACGCGCGTGACTGTCGTCAAGAGACGCGAGGAAGAGAGAGTAAACACCCTTTGGCTTCGTCTTCTTTTTTTCTTCGGATACGATCCCTCCTTGTCCTGATTGTCAGCCCTTTTCGCTTCTTCTTTCAACGCACGCATATTCGTACATTGCTTTTACGTCACGACATCATTGATACAAAGTCGACGTTGCCTTCGGAGATAAGATAACGAAGAATTGAGAGGCTTCTCTTCTGGAGGCTGATCCAGAGCTCTACCTAATTTGTCGGTACTTGAATTTTTTACACGTCCGCTTAAATAATTTTTTTCTGAAGATGTCTAGTGAAATCTCTTCAAGGTAAGTGGTTAACGTCTCTGACAAAAATGATTGAAGTCGTTTCACAACTGTAGTAGAATTGAAACGTTTTGAGATCAGTTCTAAATTTATAGCTGTACTTTTGCCATTCCTTTGAATTTTGCGTTCAATTTTGAGGAATCCGTGAAAATCCTTATGCTAATTCCATGATACGAACAAGAATCGAGATATCATGTACTTTCATTTACAACGCAATAACGCATAATCCATAAAAGATTAATGGAGAAAATTGCATCTCCCCGCAAAAACAAGAGCGCGAACATAATTCTCCTTCATGGTTTAGCCTTTGGCTAAAGGAGTTTTGGGAGCTTGAAAACCAGCCAAATCTGAGGGCTTCGCAAAAGCATCGAAACAAGCATAAAACTAGGTACACAGACGTGGCAGCCTCGGGATTGGGGAGGATGGAACCGAGGAGCCGAAGAAAACCGAGAAGTCGTGCCTCTCCTAGTTCGTCGAGTAACGGCTCGCCGACGACAGCTGGAACAGCGACGGCGACGCGGAAGAAAAGGTGGATCAGTGGATGGCGACGGGGCTTTGCTGCACGCACACTCCCACCATCGGGCTGTCCTCCCTCTCGGCGTCGGGCCCTCGCTGCTTGCCGCCGGCGACAACGACCTGCGAGGGCACGACCACCTGCCTATGACCCTCGGAGCCGGCGCCGTAGCTCGCGTAGTTGTAAAAGCTCGGTTGCTGGTGATGGATGCCGGCCATCGGCGATCCCATCATCGCTGCCGCCGGCAGGTGGGGAATGCTAGGAAGAAGGAGGCTGTTGTAGGAGCCGAGAGAGCTTTGTATGAGGGAGCCGCTGCTGCCGCCCTGGCCGCTGCCGTCCATGGAGGCTGGCGCCGAGCTTGCCGGCAAGGAGCTTCCGCCGCTGCCGCTGCCGCTCGTCGCTGCAGCCGCGCGTCTACCGACGCCAAGCGAGTGTCGCGGCGAGGACTCGCATTCCATTGGTTGGTAGCTCGAACCCGAGCTTAGACTTTGAGGCGCCTGCATGGTGCCGCCGCTGCTGCCGGCGCTGCCGCTGCTTCCGCTGCCGTTGCCTCCGCCGCCGCCGCTGCTGCTGCCCTGACCAGACATGCTAACCAGTCCTGGAGAACAGCAGAAACAACAAAGTTACCAAAGGTTTACTTACAGCCTGACGGAGAAGACTTTTTTCGCTTCGGTACGAGTATTCTCATTGGCTTTAGATTTATATCGTTTTAGTATAATTTCGATATTCTATCATTTCGTTAGTAATACTTCATCTAAATTCAATCCGTGAACACTCGTAGAAGAGTTCTAGTTTCATCCGTGAGGAGAAATCAAGTACTAAAAAGAAATGAACATGAGGGCCTTTGGATTGGGGTTTCTAAGACTAAGTCTAGGAGATATAGACAATGTAGTGGTTTCATCCACGAAAAACCGAGCCAAGGTCATTAAAAACGATGTGAAATATTTGTATGTAAGAATACATTGCTATGAAAAGCTACAAGGTGGGGTAGAAAAACGTTCATTTTCAGCTACAGGGTACCATAATCAAGACGTTAAACTTTAAATATTATTTTTCTGCAAATCTTTTGTGATTTAAAAAACTTTAATATTACAGTATTATTACATTTCAAAATTTTATGTGTTTTTAATATTTGGAGCTTACTTTTGCTCCCAACAAAGCGATTCAAAAGGATTTTGTAACATTTAGAAATTGTGAACAAACTGTTATGCATTCAAGCAAATTATCCGTGAATTAAATAGTGACCCAAAATTAAATCAATTGTGAGTTTTAAAAATTAGCGAAAATGTTTCATCTGCACTTTAATTTCCAGTTCGTGTAGTTGAAAATTGTAATAATTTAAACATAATATAGAAAATGTACACTTTATTCACATTAAAAATATTTCTAGAAAAAGGAGACCGGAATGAAGCTTGATTTTTGATAAGTGGCACTTGAGGCATGCTTGGTAAATTTAGAAGAGGGTGTTGAAATCTCCTTTTATTATTTTTTAAAAATTTCAGAGTTCGTATTCATCTATTAAATTATTAATACAGGGTGGTAACGCGTTCGAATACCATGCATTTGTACGACAAATAATTTGGTGCTTTAGCCAAAAAAGAATTTTACACAACCCTGATTAAGACTGTTTCTTACAAAGTAATTATAAAAACAGATTATGATCGTGTATTTAGTATCACACTTTATTCGGCTTTTACGAATGAAATTTCAATATAAAAAATTTAACATGCCGTGATATAAATTGATACTTTTTCTACTAATTGTAAGGTTTGACACAAGCGGCTAAAGACATGCGTGAGAAGAGGATGGAAAAACGATAACGTGAATCATAGCTACAATAGACACAAAAAGCCATTATGCATAGAATATGTTGCAATGAACTTAAAATGCTGTTGATTTTAAACAGATATTGCAAATTATGCATCAAAACATATTCTATGATACAAAAGATTTGTAAATGGAAACCATAATTCTGTTTCCTAGTGTTTATATTTCACCTGATACAACAGATACAGGCAAATCTAATCACACTGGAAAAATTCAAAACCAAACTCTGGGCAAAATAAGAGCGATATTCCATTGCTTGGCATTTGAAGCTTTTTCAATGATCTCAGAATTTACAAGCAAGGCTTCGCGCAATACATCCGAGGCCAAAGGGATATATAATAGAAATTTTATCTCGGGATAACTTGTTAGTTTCTCAGCAATTAAGGATTTGTTTGTTAGATAGAACTTACTTATGTTAGTAAGTAAGATTAGGGTTGGGGCCTAGGACAGGTCGTCGCCGCCCCGCGGATACGACAGTCATCGAGCCACGTACTGTCCCCCCATCATATCTACGGGCAACAACAACAACAAGTATCGTTTAGTTTGTGCAGAAAATAAACAATAAAAATTAGAAACAATAAGAACGAAAGATAAAAAGACTGCTCGCCGGCAAGTAAAACTAATAATCTACATTGCGGCGTGCTATAAAAATCAAAGAACAAAAAACCTTCTAAGCAGAAGAGGATAGAAATAATTTTAGAGGGTCGAACATTTTTATAACATGATTTTCTTTCCATGTGCGTAAAATTTAATCAAGCAAAAAAATTTAATCAAGCAAAGATTGAATTTTCTGAAGTGAATGATAATATTCGATCCTCTAAAAAAAAACTAAAAATATTGCATGAAAATAATGGATATTAGCGGTGATAATGTTCAGAATGATCATTTCAGATTTCACAGTTCCACTTGAACCGGTCTCTTGAGAAAAATCTCTTACTTTCTGCACAAAATAAAACTTTGAATCTCAAATAGCCACTTGCTGAGCAGGTTGTAATAAAGACTTTAATTGACCACTTTCTTATTAACATATCTTGTAAAAATTAACTGCAATATAAATAAAAAATTTATAATAATCTAAAATGAGTACCAAACGTAAATCGTAAAAACAGTTATAAAAAATTTTATAAAATGAAACTTTTGCAAAGTGAAATTAATTAAAAACTTAAAAAGAACATTTTTGTCGACATTACGCCTTTTTGCTCATATGCATGGGCATTGTAACTAAAATCAAAAGTGAAATTACTGATGAATAATGGATGATGAGTGATATTAAGCACATAGAGGCAGTTCTTTTCAAATGTGTTGTCCTCTAAAAATAAAAATTCAGTAAAAATTATGGCGTACGTAAGTACTTCAAGAATGACATCTCTTCGGTTTTGTCTCTAAAAATAGAAACTAGCCGAAGAGCCGATACTGAATATCGACTTTGTCTGCTTTCGTATTGTAAATAGTCTAAATGATTTTTATAAAAAATCCAGTTGTCAAATCACAAGAAAAGTAGCATAATTGCTAGTGACGTTTAGCAAAAAATTTAGAATAAAATATTAAGTAAACGTGGCCTTTAAATACGCAAATAGTATGATAAAATTAGTCATTAAAAGTTTCGTAAATGATTAAAGTAGAAATCGAAATTACTAAAAACCTGTTTGAAATGTTAAAGATTTTTACCTGGAGTTTTCATAAAATAAAGTCATTTCGTTTATCGGCAGTCTCAAAAAATGTTTAAGTGAAAGTGCCTTTAAAGAAAGGACTAACCGTGGTCCTGGCTCATCGACACGACCGCTGGACTGGTGTTGGCACTGTTGGCAGCGGCGATATTCGTGTTGGTCCCCTCGTCGGCTGTCCTCTTGAAAAAGTTGTGCTGCAACGCGTAGTAAGGCGTGACCCGCGTTTTGGGATCGAAGTCCAGCATCCTCAATATCAGGTCCTTGAATTTGAGATAGTCGGAAATCGAGTGACCGGGCTCGCCGTGCCTCCTACCCCCGGGACCGCCCGTTTCGACACCTAGGATGTCATGTAACCGCCTGGTTCCAGGCAGTTTGTACTTCTTTCCTTCCTTGGGTTTTTTCAATACGTACGAGCCGTCCGTGGGGACTTTATCAAAGTACTTCCGCGCCTTGTGCGCTTGGTCCAATATGTGCTTCGGAGGCATGCCCAACACTTCAACAATCTTGTTCATTTGATCAACCTGTGTTCGCAAAACACTCTTAATTTCACGCTCTTACTTATACAACATTAATTAATGAAGAATTGCTTTTACCTCGTTGGCCCCGCTGAACAGAGGTTCCCCTGTATGCATTTCTACTAAAATACAACCCAGACTCCACATGTCTATCGCGAGGTCATATGGTATGCCTAGTAACACTTCGGGTGATCGATAAAACCTAGATTGTATGTATTGGTATATCTGAAAAGAGAGAATAATATAAATAAATACCCGAAGAAATTTCCATAGACATTTTCTCGTTTTCTTACCCTCTGTCCAAGTTGACACGAACTGCCAAAATCGACAATTTTTATTGCGCTTCGCTTGGGATTGCACAGAAGGATGTTTTCAGGCTTCAGATCACAGTGAATGATGTTCAATTCCGGCGTGGACAGGAACAGCAGGGCAGTGCACAGTTGCTGTGCGAACTTTCTCGTCAGGTTTAACGACACCCCTCGGAAATTCGTATTTCTAAGTAAATCGTAGAGGTTGTACGATAGTAGCTCAAATACCAAGCACAAATGATTTCGCCACATAAAATGCCTCTTGAGTTTAACTGTAAAAGTACAAACATTATTAATCATCAATCTCCAAACAAAAATAGTTTCACCGCA
The DNA here is from genome assembly GCA_035582935.1 of Ormyrus thymus. Classification (NCBI taxonomy): domain Eukaryota; kingdom Metazoa; phylum Arthropoda; class Insecta; order Hymenoptera; family Ormyridae; genus Ormyrus; species Ormyrus thymus. Next base: position 1,554,740 of record JAWWEM010000044.1, on the reverse strand, counting down.
GTAATTATTAATGAAAATTTGCAAGAATAATATCTTTATGGTTTTCTTAAGTGTATATAAATTATTTTTTACTTTTTAACAAACCTACGATTTAAACATTGTTTTATAGTCACTCATGCTTGAAAGAATTTACGTCTTCTTATTCAGAATATAAATAGTTTCTGTTATATAACAAACGTATGTAAATGATAGCACAAGCTATAAATAAAGCTATCATCGCTTATTTTTAAACAATACGTAAGAAGTCGATTATATTTCCGACTTACCTATATAATACTTGTTGTCGGTATCCGCTCTATTCATCATTTCCAATAACCTAACTTCGATTTGCGCTTGATTTAGGAAGGGTTTTTTGTTCTTGATGATTTTTATTGCCACCTGAGCTTGTTCTTCGTGATCGAACGCTTTTACTACTTGGCCAAAACTGCCTTTACCTGCAAAGCAAATTAATAAATTTATTTTTTAGATCTATTTATTTTTACTAAAGTAATGCAATTGGTAATATATTTTATTGTTAACCCCTAGGCATACTTATTATGTCCGAAGCAACTAACATCCTATCTATGTGTATCTATGCCATAGCTATCTGTACGTATGTCCGACATTTATAATAAAACTTACAAACTAAATTAAAATCTAATGTGTTCATTTAATTTTTATTTAATTTAGTTCAAGAGCAATGTGTGTAGGTTACATTCGTGACATAAATAAATAGGCGTGGGTTGTTCTTCATTAATACGTTCTATTCCAAAGTCATGCATATTTATTGTTTTGAAGAGTATTGAGAAAAACTAATTGTTACTCCAAAACACTTTGGACCATAAAATACGCAGTATTTATCGGGGGCTTAATCAGTTCCTTTTTTTAAAATTCAACTTTCCCCATTAGAAAATTTTAATATGTTTGGTTAAAAGAAACAGGCGATACTGTTTTTTAGAGATGCCTGAAAATCGCGACGAGTACAAAAGCGAGGCCAGGAATTTTGAGGGGAGAAAAGAGGCATAAAGCGAAGAACTCACCTATTAGCGAATCGATCTCGTACCGATCGAGGAACTTCTCCCCATTCTTGATAATGTAGTCGTGGTTATCGTCGTCCCAGCCGTCGTTGTAGAGCTTTCTCTCCTTCTTGTGCGAGCCGTCCTCGCCCTGCATCTGTTGCGCCCTCCTCTTCTTTTTGGCATAGTACACCTTGAATTCGAAAAAGAGATAACCCTTAATTAAGTAGGCCTTTACGAGAGAGCGCGCAAAAAATCACGGGGTGTCGGCCGCGTAAAACGTCGCTCCGTCGGAAGGACGGCTTAATATAGCCTTCTTTTTTTTAGCGCATCGAGAAATAATTGGCGCGTTCGTTTTACGGCAGTATCCTTTTCTGGGCTCGATTAAAGCTAAAAGCTTTTAATATTTACTTTCATACCGATCGTGTGCAGAAATTGTTTTATGGAAATCCTAAGATTATGATGCTAAAAAGTGGCTGTTAAATTTATTTATAAAATAACTGGTTTCAAAATTTTAGACTAACGAGTAGCACCGAAGTGAAACGTTTTCCAATGAAGGTTACCAAGTTTAGCTATTATTGACAATTCATTTTTCTTTTTGTAATCAAGACTGATTCTAATAATTTTTAAGAATATTTTTTAAGGAATTTAATTAAGATATCAGGGTTGATATTCGCTTATCAAAACGTATCATGGAAATGGACTGACAAATCGCACAAATATATTTCTAATGGCTGACCAGTGAGGGTCGAGAAAATAGAGACCAAGACTATACTTTAAGATATCGACGTTGTTCGTAATTGTTCACATTATTTCAGTAATAGTAAATGTGCAAATTACAACGAATTTTTTAATCGCATAAAATACGTAGTAACAAATGCTTAGAAAACTTTCCCATTCAACTATTTACGTAAGAGATTGAGAAAAAGGGCGAGAGCCCGAAGAAAGGACTCGAAAAAGATTGCTTTCCAGAAATTCGAAAGCACGCACGTTTCCAAGGATAAATCGATCGCCGAGGAGCCGAAAGCGCCAAGTCGGTAAAACAGGCCGCGCCTCGCGAGTCCCCACACCCCCTTGACAACGGGGCGCATTATACACTCTCCCCCCTCGCCCCCCTTCGACTGGCGAATTCGCGGCGCGCCGCGCCGCGGAAAAGCGCCGCCGTCCGTCCGCTCGAATTCGCGAGCGCTTACGTGGGGCGTCCGCGAGCCGCGGGGCTGTCAACTCGGTTTTTTGCGCGGCCGGCGAGTGCCGCGGACTCGAAAGCCCGCCGTTCGATAAAACGTCGCCGCTCGAAAACGCAGCGGCGGCGGCGGCGGCGGCAGCAGTCCAAAAAGGCCGGGTGGAGTTTGCGAAATTTTCGAAGCACACACGGAGAGGCACGCACACAGAGGCCCGCGTCAATAAAGATCCTGTCTTTTTTCCGCGAAAGCGTGCGTGTATTCCTCGGGGGAGCGGTGTGTGTGTGTGCGCGCGCGCGTGATAAGAATCGCGCGGCTGCGCGCGCAAAAGGGAGAGAGAGAGAGAGAGAGAGGCGCTCTTTCGAGGTCATTGACATTGCCGAGAGCAGCCCCAGGGCTCTCTCGGCAACTTCCCCGCGCTCTCTCCCTTACACCCTCGCGCGCTCTCTCTCTCTCTCTCTCTTTCACCCTCTCGCTTCGGCTACTTCCCCCTTCTGTCTGTCTCGCAGTTTCTCTCGCTTTTTCTGCCTTTCCTGCGCGAGCGCGAGCCCGCGTATATACCTGTTTGAACTTCGCCTCTCTGTCAGACCAGCCTTGTTTTCTACTTCTACTTCTGTGTTTTTTCCCTTACTCTTTTCTGCCCGATTGTCTCTGCACGTCTGTCTGTGTGCCGTGCCGTCTCTCTCTCTCTGTCTCTCTCTCTCTCTCTCTCTCTCTCTCTTTCTCTGTCTTAGTAGGTTCGCTTATTTTTGTTTTTTCCCTTCGTTCAGTCTGCTTTTTTCCACACATTTATTTCAGTCTGACTTTTCAATTTTTTTTCCGCCCCTGTTTTTGCCGGGGAATTTTAAATTTCTATTCGACTTCACTCTGGCTCAAGAGTAAGAGTACTCCCCATTTGCCTTGAACTCGGGCTCTTTTTACCCTGCAGATCTATCATGCATTCATATACGTATAGAAGCTCAGTTTTTATCTTGATGCTTCTTGACTCCTCTATCAGCTCGAGCTTTCGTGTCCGATAATGGATTTTTTACACAATTTTACAAATGCAGCTTCGCCAGCGGCGGCAAAACACAATTTTCATTCCCTCGAGCGAGTGCATTCGTACTCGATCAAACGTCGTCCCGCCCGAAAGGCGCAGGATCTCGCCCCGCGCAGGAGCCCCCCGTGCCGAGCGGGAAAGAAAAGCCAGGATCGCGTTCTCGTTCTCGGGAGGGCGCAGAATCCGATCTCTCCCGTTGCCGACGACGCGCTTCACTGCAATCGATGTCGCGGCGCGCGCCCCGCCGGGGCCACGTGAAAATCACGCTGTTGCTGTTGCTACTCCCGACTCCGCCGCGCCGGGCGGCGATGGACACTTTTGGAAGCTCCCGTGACCCGGCAACTCTTCCGGCCTCCCTTGCCGAGAGTCCGGCTCTCGGGCGCATCGAACCGCTGCACTTGGAGCGGCGCTGGGGGACGTTCGTTTAAATTCGGCACTTCCGTTTATTTAAATTTTCAGCCCCGCGGGAAATTTCGCCAGTTTTTTTTTTTTAGCCATTTCGCTAATAGCAGGCGAAATTTGGGCAGTACGCAGACAATTGGCAAAAAATTGCGAAATAATAGCGAGAACTTCCAACGGGGAAGCCGCCATAGTAAATTCGTTTTGCGTCCTTATTGATTTTTCGTTTACGACTATCCTTGAAGTAAAAGCTGCTCGGGAGAGTCTCGAGGACGAGCGCTCGAAAAATATTTCGAAAATCGTTGGCGAGCAGCTCGCGACGCTCGACGGAATTATCTCCTTGAAAATTACAAACGCGCTTCGGGTGGATCGCCGAAGAAAAAGTCGCCCGATAGGTTCGAGACGCGGAATGAATGCAGGAATGTGGCATTGATGAGTCGAAAAAAAAGAAAAGGAAAATTGTACACTTGCACAAGAGACTCGCCCGCGCGAATAAACATTTTGTCATGCTGCATGAAAAAACACAACGCACGGATGATATTTATAACGAAGCTCGGCTTTGCAGATACTACTTGAAAAATGCTAATGACGCGCGCCATGCGTATGACTGCAGCTAATCTATTTTTACAAGCTTGCACAGCAAACGCGCGCACGCGCTGCCGGTTCAAAACTTTATTATACGCAGCGGCGATAAACCCGTCCGTAATCGCGACCGCTTTCTCTCTCTCTCTCTCTCTCTCTCGTCAATAATCAGAACTCTTTTCATCTCCCGAGTCTTAAATTAGCCTGGACGCGCGGCCGGCGCGCGGGAGAGCAAAAACGTCCGACGGAAAGGTATCAGATCGCCGGGCCGAGCGAGCGGCGGGTGGATTTAAGGTCTCCTTTTTGAAAAGGCTTTGAAATTCTATTTCGAAAATGCAAATGCGCTCTTTCTGGGCGGCGTTTACAGAAACAAGAAAATAAAGCGGAAAAAGCAAAGGAGAGAGAGAGAGAAAGAGCGAGAAAGGATGAATATGTAAGAGCTCTTAGAGGGTTGTCGATCGACTTCCTCCTCTCGTCCCTTTGTCCCTCCGAGCCTTTATCTTCCACCATCCAATTACAAAGCGGCAACAATCGCGAGGGCAACACTCACATACAGCAGGCAGGAGAGAGCGAGAGAGAGAGAGAGAGAGAGGCGAAATGAAGAAGGGAGAGAGAGTGGTGTGCGCGCCGTGGCGCTTCTAGTACAGTCCGTTTCTGTTGCTATGCGCGAGTGCATGAGACCGGCCCCATATGGTTCGCCATAGAGCGCGCAGGAGCAGCAGCGAAAGAGAGAGATAGAGAGGGCCGAAAGCAGCAGGGCCATCGACTGCCGCGCGCGCGCCACCAACAGAGAGAGAGAGAGAGAGAGGGTGCAGCGCGAGAGAGCCCGCCCGCCTCTCTGGTGGGGGGGGGGGGTGATGGCCCCGGAAAAGCCGAAGGGGAGGAAACCCCCGCACGTGCCGGCAGCGCCGATCGCGTTGCCGGGCCGGACTCTCTGCCCCTGATTACTCATCCACGCGCGCTCGCTTTTCTTCCCCCTCGGCCTTTTCCCGCCTTTTCTTCAAGGGCTCCGATATTTCAAGGCTCCCCCGGCGCCGGATGCTTTTTCGGCGCGGTCCCCGGCTCGCGGTTTTGCGCGACGAGAGGCCGACGAGGCCACGTGGTAGCGACCGCTCGGAGAAACGGTTCTCGGGAAAGTCTCGGACGAGCGAGCGCGAGAAACACGGAAATACCGGCGGAGATTTTTATTCCCCTCGGCGATAGGAGCGCGTATCTCGCTGTTTGCGTTAAATTACCGTCGATCCTCCCGGGCAAAAAGCGTCTGCGAGATAAAAAGAGGAGGCAGCTCTCGCTGGCACAGAGAGCCGGAGAAAATACTCGAGCTCGCGAGCGAGCGCGGAGGAGCAATTAATTTAGCGGATCAAATGTGAGGAAAAAGTGGATATCGCCGAGGCAAGGACGCGCAGCCTGCTCTCTCGTTGAATTTCCCGATCGCTCCTCCTCCTCTCCCCCTGCCTCCCCCCGCCGACGCGAGTCGCCGAAAGTGCGAGAGGCACTGAAAGGCCGGGTAACGAGCAAATGCGCGCCGCCAGACAGAGAAAGGGAAAAGGAGCGCGCGGTGCTCGATCGGAACAGTACGGCGCGCTGCGCGGAGTTATGAATGAAAGCGGCGGCGGCGGCGGCGGCGACGGCGGCGCGAAAGAACCGTCGTCTGTCTGTCTGCCTGCCTGCCTGTCTCTCTGTCCTCTCTCTCCCTCGCTTCTTCGTGGCTGAACCGCGACGGAAAGAGAGATCGACCTTCCCGAGCGCACATCTTTCGCTCGTGCTACTTGCTACTCGCTACTACCGCGCGCCCTTCCTCTCTCTTCCTCTCATTTCTGCGGTAACGGCGCGCACTGCCTCTTATTTTCTAACTTCCGCAGTTTTCTTGCGAGCTCGTCGCACGCAGCTCGCCGTGTACACCTGCACTTGACATAGAAAGAGATGTCTGATCGCTCGCGAGCGTTTCTCCCGTCCGTCCGTTCTTTTTTTCGATTCGACGAAAACATCGTTTTATTCCAGAAGCGTCAATCTTCCTTTTTGCCGCAGATAACGCGAAATAAAACCGTTGCACGTCGTGCATTGCTTTTGCGAATAATTTGCATGAACGTACCATTTCAGAGATAAAGAAGCGAGGCGTCAACAACGTTGACGCGTTCGCCTACGCGAAATCGGTCCGCTTCCGCTACTTCGATCGAAAACGATCCCGGGCAACGTACTTTTTTAAATTTCCTTTATCCACCCGAGCGGCTCGAGAATCGACTCGGGCGATCTTAACGGAATATTAAAAGCCACGGATCCTTGTCGGGGCCCCAGTTGTTTGCAACACTTTGCATAGGAATTGTGATTCATTCGGCACATTAAGACTCTGCGACGAGAACAAAAAAAAAAAACAGAAACCGTCCCGGAGCAGGCCAGAAGACAAGCGGAAAGGCAGCCGAGTCGAGGCGAGAGAAAAAAAAATGAAGATTACGGAATTTAAAAGCGTAGTCGAAAAGGAAATCGATCGGAGCCAGCGATAGCCGCGGCGCCGAAAGAAAGCCGGGCTCTCGTCTGTGTGCGCGCGCGTCGTCCTTGGGCGCGAGCAGAACGCGCGCGCACGCGGTCGGGAGGAAAAATTTAGCCGGTTATCGGCGGCGCCACCGTGGCTCCGTCTTATCAGACGTTGATGCAACAATCGCGATGCATTGCGCACGGATCCGCACGCCGTCGGCTTGACAGAGACACATGAGCCTTCCGTGCTCGCTCGAGCCCGAGCCCGGAGCGCGAAAAAAGCCGCGCCGTGGAATCGAGGCGGGAGATTTTAGCGCCGAGCGGAGAGAAGATCGGCAGAGCTCGGTGGGGGAGGAGATGCGAGTCGCTCGGACCGACGCTGCCTTTGCGCAATAAGTTTCGATTATGCAAATTTTGGAGAACGCGAGACGAGGCGAGATTTGACTCGATTTGATGGAAATTAGTGAAGCGTGTATTTTATAAACAAAGTATTTTTTTTTTTTAATTAAGATCTTGTAAATCGTTTAGAATAATTATTTGTTCAAATTAGATAATAAATTATTACAGTTACCGCAGACTTCAGGAAACAAGTTTAATCGATAATCAATTGAAATGACGCGGCGTTAAGTTTTCATTTTATTGAAACAGAGTACAGTATACTCATAAAAGAAGACACTAATTAATAGACCTATTAACTGTTAAGAGATAAATATTAAATTCAATTAAGCAGCATTAAAAGATCTTATTTTCGATATACTTTATTCATCATGTCGATATAGATTTGATTTTCATTTAAATTGTTCTTACTGCTTATACGGTTACATTAATCAATAATAAAATGAGTAATCGATGATGCGGATACGAAACTTTATTGATTCAGCACATCCTTGTACACTCCATTGTAAAAACTCGCGAAAGCAATAATTCCCCAACGGAACCGAGGCGCAAACTCCGCTCGGACGAACAAATAGCTTGCTAAAAATGATTCGGCAGCATTAGTCACCCAGCGGTCTGTCACCGGCGATCGCCTTTCGAAAAATCTTGCGAGATCCGCGGCGGGATTCGAAAAAAACGAACAAAGGCTCGACACGGCCCGGGCCAAAAGCCTTCCCCGAAGCACACTCACTTTTCGACTCGAGGAACCGGCGCCGATAACCGAGGAAGCCCTTCTCCTTGCCCGCTCTCGCTGTCCCTTTCGTTTCCCGGCGCGTATTAGCGGGAGAGTAGCGCTTCTCGCGGGAAGCAGCAGCGGCAGCGGCGCATCGGAATGCAAAAAGGCAGCAACTCTTCCGGCGCTCGTGCAGGTATACTCGGGGTGGGGGGCAGGGGGCCTCTTAAAATCGTGAGTCATGCGAGGCCAGCCAACGGTCAGCGGAAAGTTTTTGGCACGCGGCGCGGCGGCAGCGATCGGATTAACGCACCGCGCGCGAGCGACAGTCGATCGCGAGGAATACGCGTAAGCTGGCGCGGCGGCACTTTGCGAATTTCGTGCTCGAGATGAGAGAGAGAGAGAGAGAGAGAGAGAGAGAGAGAGAGAGAGGGAGAGAGAGCTGCGTCGTCCGACGTAGCGGAGTGCCGTCGCGAATAAATGGAGGATCGAGCGGCGCGATAAGAGAAACTATGTCGCGATCTGCTCTCTCGGAATGTAACTGCTCTCGCGATATCTCGCTGATGTTCTCGGGAGGCGGCCCGAATTTCGGCAGCGCGTCTACGTGGCGCGCTCGCGGTCATTTTTAGTCTTGAGAACGATGCCGAATTTCCGTTAGCTCTGCTTATCCGGTTTCGCTCGCCGGTTGCGCCGCATTAGTTTTATTAATAACTTAAACTTAAACAAAGAAAATATAAAGAAGAAGTTAAAAAAGTTTATTACTGTTGGGTAGTAATTTGTATCGAATGTATAAAATATCTGGGTATATATTTTCTGTTTATATAGTTTATAAAATGTTATACAGAAATGTTTTCGAATTAGTTTTTAATTTAGTTTGTAAGTTTTTAGCTACAAGTCTTTTTTTTGTTGTATTTTTTACGCCATCCTATGTACAGGTAACGTTGCTTACCTCCTACAGGATTTACTATGTAAATTATCTGGTTCAATAAATAAAAATAAAAATAACCAGCTTCTGCCGAGCGATCCTCCGTCATTTCCCGTCGCGCGTTCTCTCTGGCATCCGCGGGAAATCTTTGCGGGGGCAGTGTAGCTTTGAAATTTCACCGCTCTGCAATTAATCATTTTTTATCGCCGAACCGGCGGCTGTAGGCGCCGCGGAGAGCCTCAGAAATTGAAAAAAGGCTCAAGCTGTCGCCTCAAAATCGCGAAGCGCAGAAAGTTGGAAATTGAAATTGTTGTAAAACGGCTCTCCGTCAAACGAAAACGCTCTACCGCTCGCTCGGGTGCTTTCGGCGTCAGGACGACGACAGGGTCTGGAAAAGAAGTTATTCGAAATCTGGGTCGGCTTTAATTATTCGCCAAGTCATTCGCTTCGCGAAGCTTCACTTCGAAGGAACTCGATTCTTCGGTTCCTTGGCTCCCCGATAATTTTCTTCCTCCCCCCACCCCCCTCCCCGCCCCTCGACGACGGCGACGCCGACGTCGCTATCATAGCCGTGATGGTAAATACTTTTCGAACTCGAAAAATCTCTCCCCAAGTTGTACGAGCTGAAAATTGCGCCGATAAGACCAGCCGCACACCTACCGCTTTAAAAGGCTTGTAAGTTGATGAAAAATTATGGATCTCGAGTTGACAATTTCTTAAAAAAAAAAAAAAAAACGAATAGTAACAGCGATTTGGCTAAGAAATAATCTGCGAATCTCGTCAGTCTTGGCGGTCAAAAATTTGCCAATTCCGAGCTACTTAAGTCGACAAAAGCGAGGAGGAAATGACTTTTTAAGGGTAAAAATTGAAAGCAGGCAATTCTCAAAGCGCCGAAGAAAAATGAAGGAGAAACGTCGCCGAGCGGTCCTTGCGCAAGAATGCTCGGCAGTCGATTTGCTTCTTAGGCAGCTCCGACGAATGGGCATTATTCTTTTGAAAAAGAGAAAGACAGAAGGAGCGAGGCGGGGGGAGGGGGGGCGCGCGGCGCGCGCTCGCGCTAAAGTAAATCGAGAAAATCAGGGAAGCAAGAATAATGCGACAGGAAGAATCCGCGGAAGCTGGCGGCGGTGCGGGAAACCAATAAAATCAATCGGGAAGTACAGGGGGGACCGCGGTGCCGGAAAACAATGGATACCGCGAAGCACTTAGCATATATACGAGGGGAAAACTGCGCCGTCGCGACAAGTTGCCCGCGTGCCTGTGTGGCGTGCGCGCGTGTGCCGCGGGAGGCCGCGAGAGCGGGAGAGAGAGAGCGAATAAATGCGTAAATTTGTCCCGGAGAGCCGCGCCGCCCGTATTATAACCTATATAGGAGGAGGCTCGAAACTTTTTTCCGAGACCGTTTCCTCCTTGGAATTTCTCCTCTACCTTTTACTGCCGCGGCGACAGGGGGCAGCCGATCGACCCGCCCGCCTTCGCCGCCCGAGCACTGTGGAATTCTGCACTGACACCGCGTTGCTAAGTGCGAGGAAGCCGTACTAATTTCTATCGTCTTTTTATGATCGATAATTAGCGCCCGAGTCCTCGTGCTAGACCCTCGGCTTTCTGTTTTCGTAGCTGTTCTTTAGCTTTTCTTCTCAGCTTTGAGCATTCCCTTTGAATTTAAACGTCGCGGTATTTGATCCGCGCTAAAAGAACTTCAGCATTTTTACACTTTTTTTTGCCACTCGGCGACTAATACACTTATCAATATAGACTCTCGACTCGCGTTGCTCGGACCTTCAACTCGAGTAGAATCGGCCTCCGAAAAGAGGCAAATTCGCAAGAAGAAGCCAAAAGCGAAGATTCCCCCAAGATACAGTTGGCGAGGCCGAACCGTCCTAAAAAGGGAGCAAAAAACAATTAAGGATTCCGCGTATCGGCAAGCCTTCGGTCTCCTCTCCAATAATTCCCTTCGGCAGCCGCAAGAGAGAGAGAGAGAGAGAGAGAGAGCAGCGGCGCGTTCGCGGAATATATCGCTACCCCTCCTCCGATGACCCACTGCTTATGGAGAGAGAGAGGGCAACAGAAGGAGAGGGGGGGCACATAACTGCATCCACGCGCTGGACGCTGGATTCTGCGGGTCTCTGAGAGTCGTCGTGTCCAGGCAGGAGGAATGCGCGAGTCTATGCCTGCCGATCGACCGTCTCCCTTCCACCGGAAGCGAACGGATGCTCGGACGCGTAGATATGTACTCCTTTTGCTCCTCTGCCTGCGCGATCGTCTGTATATATATATATATGTATGTAGGCTCGTCCTTCGAGCGGAGGCTCGCTCAATTAAATGTCGGCACCGCCACGAGACCCCCTCGTTTACGTAATATCCGGGTGTGGTGAAAATATTCTAGCCCGCCGTGTAAAAATATTTTCTGCGGCACCCATTCGGCAGAGGTGCCGCATTGATACGGCAAAATAGTGCGGCGCATCCCGCTACCATCCCGCCCGACACGCCGTACTTTAGCAAAGTACGCGAGCGAGATGAAGCACCGGCACGGGCCTGGTGCGGCATCGGTGCTGATCACCAGGTCGACGCTTCCACTTGACGACCGGCGTTCGCAATCGTCCGCAGCGGGACTCGTCCGGACACCCAACGGGCCTCAAGCCCGAGCGAGGGATCGCGCCCGCCGGCGGCGACCAAGCGCGAGCTTGGAAATTTTACAGATGAAACTCCGTCGTTGGCCGTTTATTTTTCCGCGATCTCCCAGGCTCGGGAATTAAATCACGTTACGTTATAAGTAACTGAGAGAAGCTTTTTTTATCAAGGTAGACCTTTTTTTTCGCGAGATCAGGTTCAAATACACGTAGAATTCGCAAAGATCGCGTTCGCACTCATTATTAGACAGTCGCATCCTAGCTCGAGAATTCAGTCAAGTTCAGGATGCGTGGCTTAAGAATGTTTTTAAGGTATTTAAAGACAGAAAATAAAACAAGATTAAAAATACAATTTGAAAAATAATTAGTCACGCCGCGCTGTATTTTTAATCTTCGGTTTGCGCTGCGCCGATTCGCGGTTTTGATATCGACTTTTGGCCGAACGCAGTTTTCTTGGGGGGGGAAAAAATTTAAATGGGTCGCCGTCGGAGAGCCTGCTGCTGTTTTTCAGCTTTTATAAAGTATTAGTAAAACTTGGGACGAAAGCTTTTTATTCCTCATTAAATTATTCTTCTTCTCAAAATTAGCTTTCCATCCAGCGGATCGAGTAAGAATTATTTGTCATAAATATTAAGTTTTTAAGTAGAAAGATGTGTTTGACAACAATTTCTGCTTTTTTGTTTTTTAGCACAGTCTACTTCTTGGGGAATGTAGATTATTTTGTGTTTTTCGATTTAATTAATAATTCGCAAATGCATACGTTCTCTTTCTACTAAATAAAGCATTATAACGTATGCAATACCAGTCATTCCTCTTTTATACGACTTGGGTGGCCTACTTTGAAACTTCTTGATTTTAGAATCCCACGCGCTAACTTCAATATATTACACGAAATTCTTTTTTGGTTCTCTTACACAGAGGAAGAGCAGCTCCTCTAAATATAGTTGTGCGATCATCAATGAGCGGTAAAATGTTTTTGAAATAATGAAGGCTTTAACGGTTTTAATAATTAATGGAAAACGTTTATTGTTTCTTTTTTTAGGCATTCAAAATTGTAATGATTATTTTGTATTTTTAATTGTTTACTTCATGCAGTAAGCTGTTTTAGCGCACTAATGCATTATTTTCTAAATGGGCAGCGAGAAAAAAATTTGATCGACTCAAGTACACAGTTGTTAAATATATGCAATTGAATTTTCGGTTGATCAATTTAATTTAATTTAATTTACCAGCATATTTTATTGAATCGACAGATTTTTCGTTAAATCAACCGAAAATTCAATTTAACAGTATGATGTAACTAATTGTAAGTCCAAAAATTTGTTTTCTTAACGTACCATATTATTCCAACAAGTTTTTGTTGAAACACCAAGTTTCACGGTTTGAATAAGACAAAAGTTTATTCGACAAATCAAAATTTCGGCCTCTGAACAAGTGCAAAAGAAAGAAAAAAAAAAAACGCAAAAATCACTTCCATCCAAATACCAATTTTTATTTATACGTGGAAGTTGTACGTAAGAAAATATCTAACTAATATTTTACAAAAGAAAAACTAAAACAGTGCTGATCTATGCAAGCAGTGCAATATTGGTGAAAACGATTTCCTTATTGTTATTTGAATTCTCAAAACGTTAGCAGAGCAACGAAATCTTACTTTCTGCTAACACTTACACTCTGAACTTTGTTCTAGTCCAGTTGTGGTTATAATCATTTGTATGAATAATTACAAATCCAAAGCATGTTGACAGTTTCGTATTTTTACGTTTAATATAAGACCAAAGTGCAATTAGTTATAGAGAATAAATATTTTGCAAAATAAAATACAAATACTGACAAATTGTTCTATGAAACTATGAGATACAGCTGTCAAGTACTTTACAATTTTCACATTGACCAACGTACGTACATCAGAATAGACAGTTTGTATTACGTCTGCACAACACAAAGAAAAGCTCAATTCTACAACTTTTACCAAACAGTCTACCCAGAGAGTCTTAAATATTCAGTCCTTCATTACAGCTCATCCCCCTGTAATTCTCAGCGCAGCTCAATCCAATTTCCTCCCGACTCGCCGCGAGAGTCAAAACAGCCATCCCCCGAGCTTGCCTCCCGTACGTTAACAAACAAAGCGTGATATTCAATTCCAATCCGACTCACCTCGTTGATGTGCTTGTAGGTCTTGATAAGGTCGACGCTGAGCTTCCTGAGCGGCGCCGTGGCCGGGTCTCGAAACCTGTGAGGTATCCGGGCCTGCATCGCGTGGATATCGGCCGGCGTCTCCTGCGGCATGACCCCCGAGCCGGCCGTACCGCCGCCGCCGCCGCCGCCGCCGCCCCCGGTCCCGCAGACCGCGCCGGGCAGCGGCTCCTCGACGACCAGTCGCCCGTACAGAGGGGCGCCTCCCGTCACCGTTCGACCGCTCACTGCAACAGCAACACCGGAGCCTTGAGGTCGAGAGCCACGAGTGACCCGTATTTGTCAGCCCCTGCATCGGAGCTGCGAATTGGGGGCAGAGGCGAAATAAGACCAACCTGAGGCATTAGCCCGGCTTTACGTTATCGAGACCGCGTCGATTTTTGGATAACGACGACTGTCGTTCGTTTGCGTTCCGGCCGCGGAAACGGCGGCTTTTTTTCAGTTTCTTCATGTTGGGATTTAAATTTGCAGCTTGATAAATATTTAACGTTGCTTGATAAATGTTTGAAAGCCAAAGGAGAATTTTCGGGGGAAAAAAAAACGCGAAAAAAAGGAGCCAGACGCGAAAGGAAGGGAGGCACGCGAGCTTTGTCTCGCTGACAACTCGTACTACTTAACGACTTTCAGTAGTCAGAGTCAACGCGGCTCAGACGCGGCAGGGAGAAAAGCGAGCCCCGCTCGCAAGAACAATCGGCGCTCGGCGCACAGCTCGGCGTGCCAGCTCCGGCGCGATTATGAATAAACGTCAATTCGAGCGAAAATAATTCAGCGTACTACGGCGGCGCTGAAAAATTTCGAAAAAAAAGCCTGGCAAAGCCTCTCCCCCCCCTCTCTCTCCCTCTCGCTCTTGACGGGTAACGAGCAGCCGCCAGACGGCGCGCGAGTATAGTCACCGCGAAATCTCTCTCTCTCTCTCTCTCAACCCTTTTTTTCAGCCACTGGCGGTGTCGCGCGCCGAGATCGAAGGCGGCGGCGGCTGCCTGCCTGAAATGTAGGCCAGGGCGCGGTTGAATGAAAAAAAATATCATTCATTAACACGCTCGAGTAGAGGCTCTCATTCAGGCCCCTTTTTCAGCCCCGCTCATTTGCATGTCTGGGAAACCTGCCACGCGAGCGGTTCGAAAAAAAAACGCCCGTAGTACTACCGTGCCACCTATGCCTACAGGTATATACGCGTGCACGTCCGCCAGGAATTGCCCGCGGAAGGTTGGAGATTCAAAACAGAAGGCGAGAGGGAAGCCCGAATCGATTGACGGGAGAGAGAGAGAGAGAGAGAGAGAAACGAGCCCACGAGCTGTCGAGATGAAACCGCGACTGCAGACTGCCGGCAGACGAGCGCTGCGAGTTACAATGCTGATCGTTTATCGAGCGATTTTTTTCCGCCGAACTTACACGCCGACCAACTCTCGGGACTCGCGATAACGCGTCCGAGCCCTCGTTCGCCGGCTCGAGAGCGAGCGAAAAATCGTTACGCTCGACGTGAAATTTTGGTCGATCGAGTATCGGCTGAAAGGGCTCTTAGATCCCGTTAAAAAGCTGCCCTCGGTGCGGCGGTCTCGCCTCGACTGCACCGTGACAGTGCACAGGCTGCGCATCGACCTACGTTGATTAAAAGGAGCCCTTTCAAAAATGAAAATTCTCGGACCTCCCCGGGATCGAACGTCCATCCGCCTGAGATAGGGACTCGTATACCCTCGGTGCAAGAGAGAGAGAGAGAGAGAGAGGGACTCGAGTTGAGAGCCCCTATCGCGAGGTCACGAAAGCCCGGCTGGCGGCGTGCAGTGCAGCGCGATAGCCAGCACGCATTCTCTCGCCGCTTCATTCATGTTTCTTGATCTACACCCCACTACCTCTCTCTCTCTCTCTCTCTCTTAGCACTCGCGGCGGCGGCGGCGGACGGCGGCTTGAATTCTTCAACGGCGCGGCGACGCGATATTATTACCATTGTTAGCGCGCGCGCGCTCGTAGTACTACGGGCCGGGTTAAAGATTCAAGAATTTTCGTACTCGAGCGAGCGGCAAGAGACACGTAAGGAGGAGCCGCAGAGCAGCTAAGAAGGAAAATAATAACCGCACGGCTCAAAGTGCCCGCAAGAGGCTGCGCTTCACGCGCGACCTTCTCTCTCTCTCTCTCTCACACTCACTCTCTCTCTCTCTCTCTCTCACCTACTTGAACGTCGCGTTCATTCTCCGTTTCTCGCTCGTTCTCGCCTTGCCCGGGCGTGTGCGCCCGCCTGCGTTTGTTTCATTCTTTATTTTCGCGACTCGGCGCCGCCGACACGTGCGAATGGTATAGTACGACGCGACTTAGCCGGCAGCGCGCACTCGGCCGCGATTTCCCGGTGCAGGCTCGCAAGTTTCTTTTTTCGGAAGGCAGCCCCGGCTCGCTTTGTTGATCTTGAGGCTTTTTTGCCCCCCCCCCTCCCCCCTCTCGGCGAGGCGCGACAAAGTCCGCCGGCTTCTTCTTTTCTCCCTCCTCAAAGAGGGGAAACAGGTGTGAGGCTTTTCAGACGCGGCTTTAATAATTCGTTAGCTTCCACTTTTCCACCCCGCGCGACTCTGCTTTTTGGCAATGCCGGGGAGAGAGAGAGAGAGAGTAAACAGACTCATCCGCGAGGGAGGACTCTATTACTTTCATTAAAATATGCATTTACCTTGATATCAGGGGCATTTTTTCGGCTTTATCAATGGGAATTAAAGCAGTGCGCGATTGCAATCAAAGAGGAATTTCTTTAGTTAATTTCAATCGAGTTAATTAAAAATGAATCCCACTTAACGTGAACTTGAGTACGTTAGTCATATCAGGAGATACGCGGCTGCTGATAAATTTATTTCTGTCCCATTGAAGATTAATTATCTTTTTCTACACTCAAAACTTTTCATCATAACACTATAAAATTCCTCCTAAAAACAAAAGACCAATTTAATTAACACACAAAAAAACAAAGCACGTCACGTCACTCGAAAAGTTAAGCCAAAACATTTTCACAAAACCATATTTAAAAAGCAATCACGTCCTCGGCGCAGGTCGTATCGAAGGAAACTACCTTAGAAAGAAAAAACCGTCGAGATTTCGCGACCAATCGCGGCGCGTCTCGGCCCCCTCCCTCCCCTCCTCCCGTCGTCTGCGTAGGTCGCCGCCTGCAGCAGTCGTCATCGGCGTAACTCGTCGCCGGTTCATAATTGGCACTCGGCTCTCCTATTATATCAGCCTACATCCGGAAATACCGATGCTTCCCACGGAGCAGCGCGCGTTCGCGATGCACCGAGACGGGAGTGGGAGAGAGAGAGGCACGGCAAGGCCGGCAATTCCTCGAGGATGACCCACAGACGTTTCTCTCCAGAGAGAGAGAGAGAGAGAGAGAGAGATAGAGAGGAAAGACGCGGTCCCGCGCTAAATTCAATTAAGGCTCGAGAGCATTTTCGTCAATCACCGGCTGGGAGAGGCAAGGGCTGGATCGCTTTTTTGAGAGCTTGGTTTTGTTCGGGCGTCGTGCTTGCGAGAAATGTTTGCTAATATATATTGTTGTGTTAATATGCTTGCTATTATGAAATGCAGTAAACAAATTTACAAAATTCTCTCGTAAAACTAGTTAAATAGCGGTCGGAAATACGTAACTGCTAATGATTCAAAAAACAGCTGAAATTTCAATTATTCTTGAAAGTTAATTTTTTTTTAAATTAAATGCAAGTATTTCTTTCCTTTAATTAAATTTCCTATCAAACTTGCGCAAAAGAAGTTCACGAAAAACCCTGAACAGCGCCTGCGTTTCTTAATTGCCGCCGATGAAAATTTAAGAATTCGCGAAATTTGTGCAAATGCAATTTTTAATAAGAAAAGTAATTGCGAATTTACGGAAGTTCAAGAATGTAACGATGAGAAATTTGAGGCTTCCAAAGGATTCCCCCGCTTCGGCCAGACCTTGTCAGTTCAGTATGTTGGGAGGCGCGTGGCGCAGAGGGGAAAAAAAGAACGAAGGAAAGAAGAATTGTGCGAAGTTAAGAAGACGGAGGGATAGGCAAGAAGGACGCGCAGGGAAACTTTAGGAGGCGTCAGGCTCATACTTTATGCAAATGAAGAAGGCAAAGTTATCATCCGGGACTAATATTCTTGGAATTTTTTAATATTATACAATTAAAAATGTCGAACTTCGGCCATTGACACTCGAACAAGCGAGCGAGGCTGCCTATCACTTCAATGTCTTCCAAGCGCCTAAGCAAAAGGACTAATAGATATTTCAAGAGATATTTAAGAAGTAAATGAGAATGCGGCGTAAAAATTGTCCAAGCAAAAGCTTCAATTCCAAAGTAAAAAAGGACGTTGCACGAGGAGCGCTAAAAACCCAGGCGTTAAAACTACAGCGGAGTACAATGGGGGAGCTGTGCGCGAAGAAGAAACTAACGCGCAACGCGGTTAACCCGAGGTATCCCACAATGCGAGAGACTTTGAAGAAAGTCTATAGGCATCTAAAAAAAATTGAAGCTAGGAAGGAGCCTCGGAAAATCAGGGAAAATACGGGGCGATAGGAAGAACCTCGGCAAGACCCGCGTCCCGGTGATCTCGTATGCGAGTCACAGGTGCTTTATTGTACACGAAAGCTTTATGCGCTTTCTCGA
The DNA here is from genome assembly GCA_035582935.1 of Ormyrus thymus. Classification (NCBI taxonomy): domain Eukaryota; kingdom Metazoa; phylum Arthropoda; class Insecta; order Hymenoptera; family Ormyridae; genus Ormyrus; species Ormyrus thymus. The sequence goes on along the minus strand of JAWWEM010000044.1, from coordinate 1,536,597 downwards.
CGGTCTCTCTCTCTCTCTCCTTTTCTCTTTCTTCGGAAAGCGGCTGCCGAAATGCAGCGACGCACGAAATCGCCTGATTGCAAATTCGCGAGCATCCTCAGATCTGCATAAGCAAACGCGCCGCGCGAAAGAGGCCCGGCCCGCGTGCATGCGCGGAAGGGGGGGGGGGGACAAAAAAAAATAAATACACCGTACCGAGGGAGAGAGAGAGAGGGAGACGTCTCTCTTCATTTTGGCCGCCGCGGCGAGTTCTTGTATTTAAGTGCCGCTTGTCCTGAATAATTCATTGTGTTTTTACGATATGAGAATTTATGAAGAGCAGCGCACAGCCGCGGCGTCGGCGGCGACTATGTGGAATACTTCGCCGGCCGGGCACGCAGAAATTTTTGGATTAACTGTCACGCGCGAGTTTGGCCTTTTTATTGTCCTTAAAAAATATTAAATTTTTCCCCGCTAGACTTCGCCGAGCTTCGTTCTTGCGGACTTCCGTCTTCGTTCCTTGCTTCCCATTCGCTCTTACGTTTGACCTTTTTTGCCCCCGCGAGTTCCGCATAATAGCTTGAAATATGCGAAATTACTGTTAAGTCGCTCGAATTATTATTCCTCATAGTCCACCGCACGTACAGTTCTCCGAATATAAAGTAATTATAATATTTATATCACTTCGTTCCGCTTAAAACTTTCTCGCTTCTCTCCAAATATTTCTCGAGCAAACCTGTGCTTTATTTACCCTACTTAATTAATTTCAAACCGAGAACCTTCCTTGATTTACATTCGATGCCAGGTTTATTTCCAGCCAGCTTCTGCGACTCTAAAAAACCGACCAAGCTATCGCCCCAGTCCAAGCTTCCCCTTCGAAACGAAACGTCGCCGATCCGCTAAGCACCAATCCCCCGTGAATTTCCAGAAAACCGATCCGAGAGCGCGAAAAGAGCCCCGCGGCGAGAGAGAGAACAGTCCGAGGGCGGAAAGCGCAGGCGGAACGGCGGCGCGCAAAGCGAGCCCCGCAGGCGCACGGCCACGGCGGGGATCGGCGACTCGGCATAAAGAAATCTCGTTTCGACGGTCCGACCGGCGGGGGCGGCGGCGGCGGTGCAGCCACCGGCAGCACATAATCCGCGCGCATACACGAGCGGCGTTTTGTTTCAGAAATGGCTTCGGCGCGCGTGAGCGAGTTCTCTGATGACAGGCAAGCGCGCAGCCCCCGTTCTCACGGACGGCTCTCTCTCCGCGGCACACTCGATCCGAACGCTCGTAACTGATCTTGCCCAACGGAAGTTAAGCCGGCTGTATACCGCCGCCGCCACTCTTTGCTTCACCGTTATTGCCCCCGCGCGCGCCGAAAGTCATTGGCCTTGCGACTCATTCCGACGCGGCTGATGAGAGAGACCCCGTTTCTCTCTCTGCTTCTAATCTTATCTGAGCATTTTGGCGCTCGTGAGAAGCGGAGCTATCGAGGCTCACCTATATGCGTGCTCAATAGTCCGTGAACTTTTGCCGCGGAGCGAAGACATTTTCCGGCGGGTTGTTTTAAGTGAAAACGAGCCGCGAACGGCTATTTAATTGGAAAATTGAGCGTAAGCGGGTCGTAAAGCGGGCATTTTTTTTTTTCAAGCACAAAAGCAAAAGTGCACTTGTTTCGCGCGGAGAGCCTTACGTAAGTCAAGAAACTTTTCATTGCGAAAAAAAGAGAGAAAAGAAAAAAAAAAATATGCGAGAGAAACATGTGACTAATTCGTATTTTACTGCATCCTATTTTTACTACACATAAAAGAATGACGACGCGTGACTCAATGCAGACAAGGCCGCCTCTATCCAGGCAGCCTCTTACTTTCGTCGCGAAAAATATATTTTGCAAGAGCTCCCGGCGGGAAAACCCGCGGCGTTTCGCAGCCGGCGAAATCGAAGGAGAAAAAGCGCCGCGCGGCTAACGAGCCGTTAAGAAACTGTCCTCCGCGCCTGCTCTCCGTCGACCGAACGAGAGTCTCGCTCTTTTTACTCTCCGGCCCGCGACGACCGCCGCCGCGGAGGAACCTGCCTCGCGAAAGACGTCGCGTATGCGCGAAAAAAGAGATTGATAAAGGAGAGCGACGAGGGGGAGAGGCCAGCCCGAGAGCAGCTGATCGGGAAGCCAACGCGCGACAATGTCCAGCTTAGGCTGTTTATTTTCCGCCCTCCGACTGTGCGAGCTCCGCGGCGAGACTCCCTTTTTATCGTACAGATGTGTGCCTCTCTGTGCGCCTCCGTCCCCTTTGCCGAATTCTTTCTCGACCTGCCTCAGACCTTCTTTTCAGAAGCTCGGAAGAAAGACGTACATGTCCTTTTCTTTGTTCGTTTTCTTGGGAAAGTCGGTCGTTCAAAGCGTATTTAAAATATCGTTCGAGAGGCTTAAGTCAATTAAGTAATCTTGGAGAAACCAGAATAGTTGCGCGTGCAGCTAAATTTTTGCACTGGCTAGTTTGGTCATTTATTTTGAAGCTAAAGAAGAGATATTAAAAATTGGAAAAATCCCGTGACGGAGCGGGATGTGATATATTATTGATAGGAATGGATTTTATCTCCTTACGGCGAGTAAAACCATTTCTGTGAAAGCTAATTTCGCGATACCGAGCTTTGCGCTAACTTTTCAGCCAATCTAAATCGGGGTTCATCAATTATATGCACAAACTTCGCGTAAGCTTGAACGTTCAATCACCCTGAAATTGATAATTTAAAAAACAACGTATTCTCGCCGGGGATAAGTCGAAAAAAAAAGACAAATGCCGGGTCCGTCGTTCGAGGATCATCCGTAAGTCAGCCAATAAATTCCGTTCCCAATCGCGATACTGGTAGGCAAAGAAATCGCATCAACAGCC
>JAWWEM010000044.1:1511993-1524098 GCA_035582935.1 Ormyrus thymus | reverse complement strand
TCTCTCTCTCTCTCTCTCTCTCGCTGTCCCTCTCCGCGTGCGCGCAAAACGGCTCGCTCCTGCTTATTTGCGTCGATTAATGATAGTGCTCGGCTTTCGTCGAAAAATTACGTCTTCTGTCTAGAAGTATTATTGCGCAATACCGCAAGGAGCTCGGGACGAAGAACGACGGCGAAATTAGAAAAATGCATTATTCCGCGAAAAAGCAACGATCGAAATCTGTTTGCTCCGAAGCCCTCTCCGTCGCCGAGGCGCATTCGCGAAAAACAATCGAAGTAAGCGGGCGCGGGAGTTGAAAAAGGTAAGCCGTCGGCGGGGGCGTGAATATAAAAAATGCAACGAATGCACGGCGGGTGCCGGGTAGGGAGGGAGGGGGGGCTCGCGCGACGCGTTGCAATTAGGAACTGCGCTCGCGCGGCGTCTCCAGGAATAACCTCAAACTCGCGCAGTGTCTAATTACTTCCTCGACGAGGCTCACCCACACAGAGAGAGAAAGAGAGAGAGAGAGAGAGAGAGAGAGAGAGAGAGAGAGAGAGAGAGAGAGAGAGAGAGAGAGAGAGAGAGGCCCCGAGAGCGCAGCGTGCACGGTGTACAGTGCGCGCCCCACGCGGGTACGCCGCGCGAAAAACAAACGTCGCGCGCGCTGACATTTCTCGCTCTGGTATTCGTGCCCGGGCCTCCCCCCCCCGCCCCCCCAGCCCCACCGACCCGTTCGCCGCATCCTACCGCGCCGTCCGCGTTTCTTCGCCCGGATAAATAAACATCCGCGCGCGTTTTATTAGTTTTCGACAGCTGTACCTTTGATAAGCGTACCTTCCTCCGCTGTTGACTCTTGCCCTTTGAGGTTCGATTCGAGTCTAAACGCGCGGCGTTGAAAAGTGGCACGAGCCATTTTGCTTGATAATTAGAGGATGCGAGGTTTCGAGACTCGCGGAAAAATTAATCTTACGTATTAAATCCTGGGTTTCCTCCGATATAGCAAATATGCATGCGTCATTCGGACCTTTAAATCGCTCTTATTTGTCACTGAAAAATGAATCGAAAAGCATTCGTATGATTTTACTCCAGCGCGCTGCAGCGTTCGCTAATTTTAATCGCCTCTACGCAGAATCGAAATGCTCGATTTCCATTTTCGCCGATCCGTTCAAGCGCATTCGAAGCCAGTGTTTACTTATAGCAAAAACGAGTTTAAACCACACTTTAAACTAAACCCTCCCCCGAAGAACCGGTTTTTTTTTCTCCTCTCCGCGCACAGCTGATCCGCGGCACGAGAGGCGAAAATCGGCACTCTCGGTCGGCCGCTTTGAAAACCGAAACGCAATAAGTGCCTCGCGAAGCGTAGCAGCGGCGCGCACACACGCGTATCGCGCAAAAAGGAGCAAGAAAAATCGCCGAAGCAAGGGGGAAAGAAGAGGAACGAAGACACGCGCTCGGTGACCTTTGGCCTCGCGCGCGCACGTTTTGCGCGACTACTTGGCGGCGGCGGCGGCGGCGAGCGCATCATCATCGTCATTAACTGGCTTTTGATAAAATTCTCCGCGAAATCCTACGCAATTTATTTGCTAATCGACTCTCCCTCCCTCTCTCTCTCTATCGGCGCAGCGCCGCGCGGGCAATCAAAGTGCAAGTCTCGCCGTCGTCAACGACGTCTTCTCTCCCCCTGGCCTCGTTTTCGCATTGCTTCTTTTCCTCCTCGCGCTCTCCGTCTCTCGCCTGCGCACACATGCACGCCAGCGAGCTTCGCTGGCTCACGCGGACTCGTTCTCTTGGCGCCCTGTGCCCGTGCACTCGGGCAACCTCGTCCTTTCTCCCAATTTTCGCGGGGAAAATCGACCGGAGGTACGCGCGCGCGCCGGTCCTGCTTTTTTACATAATCAAGCTGCATAATCCCGGGCAATCCCAATGCCCCGCGGCGCTTGCTTTAGAAAGTTGCAGGCGAAATGCAAAGCGTTCTCCGCGAAGGCGGCGCACTTGTCGGAGCACCACTCGCAACGAGAGACCGAGTTTTGTTTGGGCGACCCCCCCGCTCGTGCACTCGCACTTTGGCCCGGAGATTTTCCTCACCGAAAATCCAAAGGTGCATTGACCTTCGAAAGGCTGGCCATCCAGTCGGGCAGGCAGGCAGGCAGCGCGGGCACGATGAACACACCTTTTCACCAAGCTGTATCAAAAATACATCACACGCGCACCCTCCTCGGTACTCCTCGAACGGCACACTTTTATCCACGTCGCGGGGCCCGAAAAGCAGATTGTAGAGAGGCACAGAAACGAGATGTATGCACACACATATAGCCGAGAGAACCAGAGGCAGGTTTGAGGTTATGTCCGACGGCTCGTCCGCTCGGTTCCATTCCACTCGCGCCGGCCAGGGGAACCCACACCCAAGCAGAGAGCGGCGTCGCTGCTCCTCGCCGAGAGCTCCGCGGGCCTCGGCACTCGGCCTCGCAACACGTACACACAGCACGACTCTCGAGCGTGGAGCGCCGAGGACACCTCGGCGACACGAGATCCGCTCTCACTGGGGCGCTGCACGTCCGTCCAAGCGACGCCGCGTCACCGCTGCACCGGAAGCACTGCGCGCCTATCACCCACGCACGCGTTTTCTCCGGACACGGCGGTTATTCCACCTCGTCGTCGTCGGCAGCAGCACGCCCATTATTTCGTGTCTCTCGCGCGGTGGCGGTGGCGGCGGCCAGTATAGGCAGCAGCGAGCGAGAACGCACGCACACAGTGGAGGGGAAGTCGGGGGGGGGGGGGGAGTAGCAATGTGTGGCGGCGGCGGCGGCGGTACCGCTCCTCGCTCCGTCTCTCTCGCTCTGGCGCTCGTGCGCTCACCACGACGCTAACGCCAGCGAACGCCGAGAGAGAGAGGGGCCACTCGACCGTTGAGATTCCTAACCTCAAAGCTGCAAGGGCAGATTCGCTCGCACGCCGAGAGATTTCCCGTAACTCACCTGACCGCTGCTGGTCCTCCGGGCTCCTCGGGGCTGATGATCCTCTCGCCGATGCTCGGCGCTGCCTCCTCGGGGAACGCACTCGCAAACGGCCGAGCGATACACTCCCTGGCTGGCGGTGAATCTACGCGCACACACGCGGCCCGACTCGGCACAGCTTTTATTATTTATATTTATTTGTCGCACATCAGTAGCAGCAGCAGCAGCAGCGGCAGCGGATGTGTATGTGTGCACGCTGTATCTGTTAGAGAGAGGAAGAAAACTCGGGGCGCCGCGCTGTTCCTCTCCCCCTCGTCGCCGCCGCCGCAGCCGTCGTCGTCGTCGTCGTCGTCGCGGCGCGCAGCAACAACGCACAAACTCTGTAGAGCGAGAAAGAGAGAGACACAGAGAGGCACAGACACAGCGAAAAGGGCGCTCGCTCGCTACTCGCGTGCTCACACGGGAACCCACCGCGCACACATGCAGGCACACTTGCGCGCGCTCTCTCTCTCCCTCTCCGCTGCTGGCTCGCTCGCCGACACGTCACTAATACACAAGCACGACGGCCGCCGACACGATGGGTTTCCTTCTTCTTCTTCCTTCCTTTCTCTCCTTCTTGTCTCCTTCGCAACAACGACAATTGCGCAAATTTTCACGGCGCGGCGCTGCCTTGCCGATGACGATGGCGAGGTGAGAACAGACCCGAGTCGCCTGGGCCCCTTTCTCGACAACAACAATAACAAACCGCCACGGGATATCCAGGGAATATTATCAATTAGTAAAAAAGCTGGCTAGTCACGGAGCACCGGAATACACTGCGCGCAGGATGTAGACGCGAAACTGTCACTTTGCCACTGGCAGACGACCTTCGGCCGCGCTTATCCTTTCGCTTCTCTTCTAAAATACAAAACTGCTCTCTCACTCTCTCTCTGTCTGTCTCCAGCGGCGAGAGCAATCCTCAAGAATGCAACATAATTTTGGGCGGCCTCGGCTCCCCTCACATGGACCACAGGGGCAGGCACGGGGAAGCTCGGTGCCTGTTTTCCTCGGCGGACGCCGTCGACATCGAGGAGGAGAGCTGGGCAGTAATCAGGTTACGGCCATCGGCAGTGGGTGCCAGCGCTGCTGCTGTTGCTGGTCGAGAGCACGCCACTGCTGCTCTGCATTATCGCGCTTGACAACGAAAGCGCGCCTCGCACGTCACGTGGCCCCCGTTCTCCGCTACCTCGTTTCGCGCCTTCCTCGGCTGTCACTGCTCCTGACGGCGACGTCACCACTGAAAACGCAAGCTACCTGCTCTGGAGGGAAGAATCGCAGAGCCCGTTCGGGTTGTCGTCGGCGAAAAACACTCGCGCGCGCGCTGCGCTGCGCTGCTGCGGCGACAGCTCTCACACGGACGAGGACGCACTCACACACACCACCCCCGCGACTACTCCACAATGAACTCGTCCGGTGGCGGTGGCGGTGGCGGCGGCGGCGCGAAGGGTCAAAAGCACCGCGGCAAAATAATAACAAAAGCGCAGCGAGCGCGAGCTTAGCCGTCGCAGCCTTCTGCTCGCTCTAGGCAGCTCAGCTCGCCGGTATTTAGCTAGTCGGAGGCTCGGAGTTGGTAGCTTCTGAGGACTTCCGCGAATTTTCGAAAACAGACAGCGTCTCCCTTCCAGGCTCGCTGGGCTGCGCGCGCGGTCTCACTCTCGCGCAGTGCGTTCACCTCGACGACACGCTCGGCAGAGCATCGCTGCTGCTACGCCAGTAGGCCTTCGCCGCCGAGCGAGGAGCTTTCCTGCTCGACGTTTATGTTCTAGAGGCCGAGGCCGACGGTCATTTACGAAGTTGAACGTGCAAGAAGATCAGAAAGCTGCGGAGAGTGCCGGAAATGCGGAAATAAACAGACAGCGCGACAGGCTGTGTTGTTATTATTGGTTCAGCACGCCCTTAGCACGAGGCATGGGGAAACGCTGAAACAAACGCGTTGCCGAGCGAGCACCGAAACAGCAACGTAGAGACATCTGTCGGTGCTTGCTTTCACTTTTAAAATGAAGTATATTTTTGTGCTGCTGCAGCAGGCACATATATAAGACATAAGGCGATTAGGGGAAAGAAGAATCGATGTGAAGATTACGAATGTAGCCCAATATCGATGGTTTTCGGAACAAAATCTTGTGATTCTCCTTTTATTTTTTATCAACTAGAAATTTCTTGAGGGTTCAAATTTGTTATCATCATTCAGCAGTTTACAGCATTGGTTACAATTCCTTCCTCGCTCAGACTTGCGTTCAAAAATGAATATGCATAAATAATTTATAATAGAATAAATGATACTTAAAGTGAAATACTTGAACAATATAAAATTCTATTTTAAGAATAAGAATAATGGATGATAATAATTTATTTCACTAATAATATGAAAACACATTTCAATTAAAAATTTTATTTGACTGAAAATCGTATTTTCTAGCATACAAGTTACATAAGTATCTTTGAAAAAGGGTAGTTGAAAATTAGGAAAAAACTTTTAAGGTAAAGTTTTTTTATTCTAAAAATTTCCAACTATAATTTCATCTGTTTACTTTTATAAATAAAGTCCGAAAATCGACAAATGTTTTCCAAATTTAAAGATACTTCTTTTCTTCTCTTTATTATCTCTAAAGCTGTAAAAATTTCTATTATATATTTAATAAAATTAACATAAATCCTACAGATAACAAATTGAAGAGTATTTATAAATAATGAGGTTGTTTTTTAAACATCACTAAAAATCTATTGTTAATAAATTAGTTTAATGCTTTTGAAAAAAATTTCAAAAAAGAATATTCTAAATTTGATTACAAAACCAAAATTTAAAACAGATTTTTATAAATAAAATATGTTGTTTAGCATTGACATTAATTGAATATATTTTCACATAAAGTAACTGTCAAATTAAAAACAAAAATTAGCATTTTTAATAGGTACACTACTTTTAGGCAATAAAAAGTAAAAGTTTTTGTTAAAAATAACTAAGTCAATACTTACATTAAACTTAATTATATAAACATTTTTGTTCCTAAATAAGTAGAGTAAATTCTAAAGAATGCATCTATGCATTAATAAAATTTCATTCAGACATAATTTACGAAGTAGCTTGAATTTTTCTTACCTGTTTTCGATATTGGCAACTCTCTTTAATGAATAAATATAGATGTTGATGCTGAAGTAAATAAAAAATCAATATAGTATTCAAAATTTAAAAAATGGAATAAAACAGGTTCCAAAATAAGTTAAATTAGTACTTTTTCGTGGTTTATAACATTTTTTTACTTTATCTGTAAATGAAGTGTTTAAAAACAAATTAAATAAATGTGTAAGAAAGGATTCAGGTACTAAAAATATTTAATTCATTTTCTAAATTCATTTATTATGGATAATTTGACATTTTATACATTATTCTTATAAAAAATGATTTAAATTTTGTGAAATTTAGGTGAATTTCACTGATTATAAGTAAAAAATTCATTATAAACTAAATCACTAGATCGATAACTAAAGATGACGCTTAGTGACAGCATAGTTGAAGGATTAAGCAAGGAGTTAAGTAAACAAAAACTCACACATAATAATATGTGATAATAGTAGTACGCATTTCTACATTTTATGAATATAATTGTAAAATGACGTCTGTTTCAAGAATTGATACTTTGGTCTTGCTTTAGTTTTTAAAAGAAATCCTACGTTTGATTCTATACAATGGCATCAAAACTATTAAAAGAATGAACATGAATCTCCATGTACAGTTAAGAAAACTGTGTTTCTATGTACATTAAAGCTTTTTAACCCTACGAACTTCAGCGCACGGCTTTGACAAACACTTTTATCGAAATAAAGAGACGGAAAGAACGCATTCAAATCGTCAAAAATCATTATCACTACAACAAGATGTTCTGGAGCAAAAAAAGCTAAAAACGAGAAGAAGAAATTAAAGTACTTTGTTGACATAACTCATCGACATTAATACTTTGCACGAAAGCCAACGGCTCTGCCGCGGAAGGATCTATTAGCTGCAGGAAGTGCACCTCCACCTCTGATGGCAGCAGCTCCTCTGGCATTGTTTAACGCAGCCAAGGATGTGGTACTGTTTCTTTGCCATTGTTGGTCTCTGTCGAAGCCTCGCTCTTCTATTATTTCCAATTCCTCATTATCTTCTTCTAGAGGAATAGGACTTTCATGATCAGGCTCCCGTGAAGGAATCTCGCGATCTAGGTTGCCCCTACTAAAGGGATTCTTGCGCATTTCATAATCATCTACAATTTTCGGTTGCCTACTGAAACTATCGTTTATCATCGGGTCTCGAAAACCAGTAGGACCAACGCCCGCACCTCCGCCCATCATTATTCCTTCTCTAGTATCTATCAAACGATCGCGATCTCTCATCGAATCCAACGCTCGCGCATCTCTCATGTCTACCTCTCGATCACGAATATCAATTTCCCGATCCCGGGGATCCATGAGACGATCTCGTGAATCCATCAATCGATCGCGTGAGTCCATCATGCGATCCATACCAACTCGTGGGACATTATCCATGTTTGACATCGGCATACCACTCCTATGCAAGATATCGTTGGGCATTTGTTGTCTGCTGGGCGAGAAACTGCGAGTCCACAGATTCGGATTTGGTTGTGGTCTGGCATTTTGATTGTTACTCAAGCTCCAGCGTAAATCCATATTATCTCGAAGCTTGCTCGAATGATCATAAGTCTCTCGCATACTCCAGTCGAGCCTGTCAGTCAACGGCCTTCGGTTTTCGTCCACGAGACGAGCTCTTTCATCCATAAGGCCTCGTCTATCATCAACGAGTCCACGCCTATCGTCTATGGGCCCTCGTCTATCATCCATCGGTCCTCGCCTTTCATCAATTGGATTTCGTCTTTCATCCATCGGTATTCGCCTCATGTCATCCAACGGCGGTCGACGCTCCTCTTTCGGCATAAGATCTAAAGGTGATACTTGCATCCAGAAATCTGCCCTCTCCGGTTCGGCCTGAAGGCCGATTGATTCCTTCGTTGTCTCGTCCGTCTGGCAGATCTTTTGATGAGTGACCACTCGTTTCCGCACCGGTGGCAGCTGCGCTGATGATATTTGATTCTCCTCCTCATCCCAATGAATTTCCGTCCGACCTTTACGCAGTAGGATGGAGTTGGATGCAACTTCTTTTTTGTCCTTACCGGTATCTTTCTTCATGGGGTCGAAGAAAAAGCGACCCTTCATTTTTAGTCGAGGATCCTCCGCTGGCAGACTCCGCAGTGCTCTCTCGCAGTTGCGTATTATTTCCGGTCGGAATCCTATAGCCGACAAACAAAACAGTGCAATATAAAGGGGTGCAGAAGTAGTTTCAGCTTTGCGCTTCAAAATTGCTTTCATTATGACACATTAATCGAAAAACACATAATTACTCACCTTTGAATGAAGCTGTCAGACTGGACGAATCTAAAGTAAAAGAGAAAAACTAATCAATCATGTTTTCCTTAGATATCAAAACTTCATTTACTTAAACGATTAATACAGTGCATGCAAAAAGAGCGTCGCACGATCTGAAAATTGGTTCATGACCGATTTAGCTTTCTTTACTAATGAAGAAAAACAAGCTAGGTTTTCATTTATTGAAACAAAAACACATTTCACGATCTTTTTTACACTAAAGTAAACTCTGAGATAAAGCAGAGAATTGAAAATATTCGCACCTTTAGTAGAAACTGATGCTTCCAAGAGGCTGGATAAGCTGGTCTTTTCATGTTGCTGGAAACGCGAATAAAATTTGTATAAAAGTAGCGGTAGCATACAAAGAACTTAATCTAATCGTCTACCTTAACTGAAACAGTTAAAGAGACAAGTAACTGTAAAAAAATTAAATAATTAGAAAGACAATTACTTTAATGTCTGAAATAATCGGCGGCTCTGGCGTTTTCATGCGTCCCTCGCGCTTTCCTCGAGATCTGTGGTCAGCTATCGGTGATTTGGAGTTGCCGAAGGCCTCGTTGGGTGAGTACTTGGGTCCAGGAACTTTCAAAGGCGGCTGAACAGGTCCTAGAGGAACCGAACTGAAGATCATCGGAGCAGGCGGTGCCTGTCCTGGTGCAGGTACAGGCTGAGGCGAGGGAGGACGCATGTGATGTGGAATGAGGGCATTGTACATGCCCGGATTAGGATAATCCGTAGGAACACGGTGTAATGGATCGAAATTTATTCCCGGAGGACAGCCTTCGTAATTATGCAAGGACCATTGCTGCCATGGATGATCCATTTCCGCATGGCCTGGTCCTATATTAGGTGGACCCGGCATGATTGGTCCCTGCGGGGGAGGCAATATACCTCCTGGTCCTGGTACGATTCCTGGAGGCATGTACATAGGACCAACCGGTCCCATACCGTGTATGGGACCAATCGACGGCTGCAGAGGTGGTAAGGTGTCCGCCTGAAATTGTCGGGCAATTTCGTTGAGAAATGGAGATCGCTTTCTGCGACCGGGAGACCTCATAGGAGTTCGAGATAGAGAGCGACGACGACGTCTATCGAACGGTGATCTGCTCAATCGTCTGTGACGATCAAAGCTGCGACTTCGGTGTCTCTCCAAGCTTCGCCGATCTCTAGATCGACTTCTACGTACTTCTCGTGCGAGGCTAAGAAATCAAGTCTCATTATACAGATCATACACGTTACGTAAAAATGACGCAAGCAAAAAGTGTAGAAGATTTAATTTAAAAACTACTGCTCAAAAGTTTCAACTAGTCAGAGTTCAGTTTCCTCGAAACAGATTGAAACGTTTAAGCAGCGTTTAATGTAAAACTTTGTTTACCGTTCTCGCAAACGTCTTCTCGAGGCTTCTCTCCTCTCGACGCTGGTTTGCCTGTCGTAGCTGCGGCGACGACGATCGTCCGGGCTGTAATTAATAGGAGTCTTCTTCCTGCGACGATCGGGAGAGTATCTGACGGGGCTCCTGCGAGGACTCCGACGAGGACTAATAACTCTTCTACCAAGTCTGTTGTGAACTGGACTACGACGTCGCTCATCTCGACTCTTCCTATTTTCCAGGCTGTCTAGTTTAGCTTTCTCATATTCTTTACCTTTATCTTCATCCTGCTTAGTTTTGTCGACCATGTTTTCAATAGCCTCAGTCTCGGTTCCTGGTGGCACAACTTCATCTGAATCAAGCAAGTTTTTAATGGCTTTTTCTTTTTCTGCCAGCATCTTACTGTCGTTATCTTTCTTCGTACGCATTTTATCTTGTTCGATATCCTTGCTGCTTTTGTTAGGATCACGCCGGTTGCTATCCCTTCTTCTGTCGCAGCTACGGGATCTTCTTCTATCGTAGCTGCGAGACCTTCTTCTACCACGATCTCGATCCCGTTCTCGATCTCTGTCTCTTTCTTGATCCCTATAATTAAGCTCAACTTGACATTTTCTAATAATAATATAACTTAATTTTATTTATAAAACTAAATGCCAACAAACATTAGAGGTCAACTTTTAAATTTACTTTAAAATCATACTGGAATGTAATGTAAGTTTTCAAAAGTGCTCAAAAGATGTAGATCATCTTATTTCATGCTTATTTATTAGTTTGGGCATTATTTTTGCCTTACAACAAATTATCCAAATTCCTCTATAAATATAGTCTTTAAATTTTTATCGTTTAATACTTTTAAAAAATTCTAAAATATTGTACTTAGTTTTACAGTTATTAAACGATAGTTATTTAAAGCATAAAATATTTTTAAAAATTTGTTTATATACTGAAAATTTTTCTTGATAATTAAGGATGGCATTTTTCATTATTTTTTTTCAAATTTTTACTACAGTTTAGATAGCAAAAATTTCTGTGTTAAAAAATATTTAATTTAATAATCGTTTATTTTTTCACTGTCAATGTAACTGAAATATATATTTACATTGATCCTAGAAAAAACAAAAATAATTATCTTTACAATTAACAGTTTGCATTATAAATTAGAAAAATGATTTAAAATATCATCTTAGTTACTTATTTGATCACCACACATTTTTTTTAATTTATCCACCATTTGTCAATTTTTTTTATTACCTCTATTAAAGGTCTATAGAGGTACAAGAACTTTCAGAATATAATTTAGAAATACACTTAGCACTTTGCACTGTATTGTGACAAAATATTGATAATATTAACTCGCACATACACAATGCATAACCACTTGTAATCCTGAAAGGAAGAAGTTATAGATGAAGTTAACTCAAATATAAAATTTTTTCTAATAATTTAAAAATATTATATTTCCAAAAAAAAAAAAATGTATGTTTAACAGGCTACCAAAAAATTTATTTGTAAGCTAATTGTGTCAATAAGGTTCTTTTGTTAAATAAAGCTTTTAGTCACTTATATTTCTAAATTTTTTTAAAATGAAGATAATCAATATTTGAAACATTTTATTTGACTTTATCTCTTTTGTTAATACATATTATTTATTTATGTATTAATTTTTATAGAAAAATCCTTTTGGTTTTCATTAAAATTCATGTATTGATAAATATTACAAAATATATGCTTCATCTTTTGGAAAATTATTCATGATAGTACTTACAACTATTTTTTTCTATTACATTAAGATTATCAAATTATATTCTAATACCTTGAATTGCGTTTATCTCCTCTTCCACGAGTACGATCCCAACTTCTTCGACGAGGTCTATCCTTTTCGTCGTCATCCCACGTATCTACGACGTCCAAGCCTATGTAGTCTTCTTCATTAGCGTTATCTTGATTGTCCGCATCCCTTTCTCCATTTTCATTCTGTCCATTTTGCTGCTGTTCTTGTTGATTGTCGTTAGAATCCATTTTCTCCGATACTTTATTAGAAGTATCATTTATCGAATCAAACGTTGTCATTTTATGTAGAAATAAGAACTGTGGCTTTCAAAAAGAAATCGCACTCAAGAAATGATCAAAATCGTAAGTTTAAAATATAAAGAGAATCGCTTGCGAAGAAAAGAAAGCTAAAAATCGCATTTTCTCGAATAAAAATGTCTTTACAACCGTATCATATGAACGGTGAAAAAATTTAATAGTTTGCGCTAATGTAATTGCTTTCTATTATTGAATGGCACTTTGAAATAAAAGAATTTTACTCCCTGAATCGACGAAACGTGTTGCAATCGCAGCTTG
>JAWWEM010000044.1:1494648-1511893 GCA_035582935.1 Ormyrus thymus | reverse complement strand
AGCATTTGTACGCAATACGAAAACCTACCTGACATACGAAACGTACGTAAGATACGTGTATTGTGGAAAGACCCAAATTAATAATATTTACTTTTACGAGAGCTCGCGATTGTAGACTTATTTGCTTGTGAGAAAGTACACGTGAATTAGCGGACGCCACTCCTATATATAGAGATAGAAGATATAGAAGGGTGTAAAAATGATCGGTAGAAAGGAAATAAGAGAGCTTTTTCAAGCTTAAATCTCGTTATTAAAACTAAAGTTAATCGATGTCGCGAAATAAATCATTAATAATTGATTTTCTGATTTCATAGCGTTCCTTCTCGTTTTTTATCTTCAATGTATATTTTATTATTGCAAATGTAGCATTCCTCGTATTTCGGTGTCGTGGAGGTTATGTAGAACCGAATCTCAGTTATAAAGAAATGAACACGTTTACATTATTTTCATGAGAAGATCATCGACTTTAGAAAATTTTGATTTGCTATTATTTATGCCGACATGATTGACATTACTGCAAAATTGTTGAATGGATCTACTTTCTTTACTAGCGAAGTTATTGAGTGTATGATTACTTTTAGCTGCCCAGAAAATCTGACAGATGAAAAAGGTCAAAGTAACAGGTTTGTTTTTTAAAACTTTATTGTTTACAAATATTTAAAGTATCAAGATGAGCCTACTTATCATTTTCTTATTTTTAGTGACTTATTTGAAAATCTTGCTTGGGCCAGTGCCCAAATACATTGTCAATGTTCGATAAATGAAAAATTAATTGTTGGAGAAAAACTGAAAAGTGATGTCAAACCTGCTGTTGTTAATGCAGGTAGAATTTTGTCATTTTGTTATAAGATACAATTATTATGAATTTATATATACAATACATTTTACTTTCTTTTAAAATAACAGATACAACGTTTGCTCCATCATCAAGCGATAGTGGTCATCCAGTATTAAATACAAAACCAAAAATATTATTTTGTGATTTGAAGTTACAGCCTGGAGAAAGCAAATCTTGTGAGACTAAATCAATAATTAATTTTAAGAATCACTGAAAATTTTAAGTATTAAATAATTAAATAACACATTTATTTTTAGTTGTATATAAAGAAACCATTCCAAATAATGCTCCACCTTCTTATCGAGGACAAGGAGTTAAATATTCTTACAAAATAACGATAGGTACTCAACGCGTTAATTCTCCAATTAAATTGTTAAGAATACCTTTTCGAGTGTTATCTTTAAAAGGTACATTTAAACAAATCTATTAATAATTTAGTTTTTACAAGAAACGTTAATTATTAAATGTTGTATGTTTTTACAGAAATACCAGAAGGAGCTGGATGTAGTGACAGCGTGGAATTAAGTCCAAATAATACATTCTTAGAATCACAGAAAGAAACTCCTATTGAAATTGCTATGCAAATTCTTCAGGTAAATATTTAATTGTGCTCATACAAAAAATATGGTTAATATGTTACTAAAATTTTTATTTTGCTATCTTTTACTATTGCAGAATATAACTGCTCGACGTAGCCCAAATTTTTATAATATTACAAATGGACGAGGTAGAGTTGTCAGATTTTGCCTTTTTAAACATTCCTATAGACTTGGTGAAGATATAGTTGGTACTTTTGATTTTTCAAATGCTACAGTATCATGTACTCAAATTTCTGTTACTCTACAATCTGAAGAGCATATAGCAGAAGACTACAGAAAAGGCAAATCTGCACCTTCATACAGTAACTATAACAAACATCATGAAGTTGTTATTGGTTATTTATATACTCATTTAATGCTGCCAATTCCTTTTCACATTACACCAGATTTTAATACCGATTTAGTAACTTTAAAGTGGAGACTTCACTTTGAATTTGTAACCACCGTGAAGCCAATAGAATTTCCAAATGCTGAAACTACAAGCTGGCAGGCACCTTCAACCATAGAGGTTGAAACAATGGTGTGGGATTTACCTGTACATATTTATCCCACAACAATCCCTCCAAATATTACACCAGTAGTTCAGAATAGTATAGTTATTTAAAATATTGTTATATTTTGATATTTGTACATAAACTTTTAATATAATAATTTATCACTTTAAAAAGAGATCTAATAGCAATATAAATTATATTTTTATAAACAGAGATTGTTAGAAATTATCATTTTATGAGAGTGGATAATATTTAAATACAAGTATACGAAATTTTTTTGAAATTTTTAGGAAGTTGTTAACATGCAGAAAGCCTAATTTGTAAATAACGGTTATAAACAAAAGTGAAATGTACATGATGGTCGTGAGAACGAATTCATATAGAATGATGTTTTAGAGTATTTAACTTTTACATATGTTTTACTATCAATAAATCTTCACATGCATCCGGATTTTCTACTAATAAATTGCTTCAACTAAAATTTCCTTTAACTAAATTTCAATTAAGATTTGGTTAATATTAAATTGTTAATTTTTATTAAAATAAAATAATATTTTTAATTTTGTTTAGAAGTTTTTTTTGTGTGAAAGAACTGTTTATGCATTAAAATATTAACAAGATTTTTTTAGGCAAGGTATGGTTTGTACACATAAGAATCATGCACATATTAATTGTGCACAATTTCGCATAGCTCGATATATCTGTATATAATTTTCACCAATGCTACAAGTGTGTACAATTAATATGTGTAGGATTCTTATGTGTACAAAACACATCTTGCCTTTTTTTATAATAACAATATCGCATATTAAAAATTTTTGTAAAAACATAACAATGTTAGACCTAAATCACGTCCATCTGTTTATTTCACATTTAAATAAAAAATTGTTTATAACAAAAATAACTATGTAGAAATCTGATACGTGAAAGTTTTGATTAAAACATTTTGAAATTGTAAAATTTTCAAAAGCTTATTAATCATTAATTTTTATCAAAAAAATTTGATTATCTAAATCTTCGATGGGCAAGGCAGAACTCTACTAACCATAAAACGATTAAATCTTATAATTAAGTTTTAACATTTTACAGATCGAGAAAAATTGTAAAAGTACAATTTTTAATACAAATTAATTTTATTTTATTATTTTGAATTGATGATTTTATAAATTATTTATAAATTTGTTGATAATGTTTCTATTCATGTGATCAATAATAAACCATTAGTAATAAAGTTTTTATAAGTGTTTTAATTTATAGTTTATTATATTTGGTGATTAACCGATATTGTAATAATTGTATTGAACTTTTATTGTAAATAAAATATTATTAAAGTACAAATGTATATGTAGATTAAATTAAAAAAAAAGTGCATTGTTCATAATAAAAGTCACAATAAAAGTCGTAATTTACGTATAATTTTGAAATTTAAGTTAAAAATTCTTATTTCACATTTGAATATTTTTTTTACTTAAGTACTATATGTATACTTAACATATAATGTACTATATAATTTTAAATAATCTTTGAAGTCCTGAAGTGGAAAAATAATTTTATAAGTACATTAAGTATCTTAGTTGTTTCTACGTATTACAGTCATAATAAATCAAATTTTGTAAGTTTTCATTAAATTGTTTTAAAATGAATTAAAAATATATTATCGAACGAATCTTATTCGCTGGAGGTACATACTGTAGGTGTAAATATAAAATTCATTGGACTTGTTAGGAACTTGTGCTTTATTACCCAAATTATCTCTCTCTTTATATAGCAAAACCAGTGTCAAGAGTCTGTTTTGAAAACGACAAAAGTTGATAAATGAAAGATTAACGCCCCAGCAGCCAATACCGTTCGGCGAAGGCTTCCGTCGAAGGGACGTAGTCGCTAGGGCCTTGCG
The DNA here is from genome assembly GCA_035582935.1 of Ormyrus thymus. Taxonomy (NCBI): domain Eukaryota; kingdom Metazoa; phylum Arthropoda; class Insecta; order Hymenoptera; family Ormyridae; genus Ormyrus; species Ormyrus thymus. The sequence continues at coordinate 1,508,068 of JAWWEM010000044.1, read as the reverse complement.
TCGTAGGGGAAGTGCTGCTGCTGGGCGTGCTCGTGCTCGGCGCTCCTGCTCGGCTGCGGCTGAATGGGCGGCAGCGCGAAGGGGTAGTCGTACCTGTAGTAGGCGTAGGCGTCCCAGCGGGGCGGCGCGCGCTGCTGGACAGCGACCTGGTTCGCGAAGTACGCCGCCGGGCTCGCCGCCGCCTGGTGCAGAGCCTCGGGCTGCAGGGCCGCCGAGCCGTAGCCGTACTGCGGCTCCAGCAGGCTCTGCAGGTGCCGGATGTACGTGATCGCGTGCCGCAGCGACTCGATCTTCGAGAGCTTCTTACCCGGCGGCTTGCAGACCGGCAGCTTCGAGCGCAGCAGCTCGAAGGCCCGGTTCATGTCTCGCATCCGCGTGCGCTCCCGGTCGCAGGCCGATTTCTTGTAATCTGCGAGAGGAATTGCTTTTAGTTTTTTGCCACCTGCTGGAGATTTCATTCAACGATTTCACAGTGTTCCTCATTTTAAAAGAATCATTTTTGACAAACTCAAAATAATTTTCAGTATTCGTCATTAGGTGCTTTAAAAGTTATTGGTACTATATTTATGAGACAATTTGTATGTAGTTACACTGATAAAATTGATAAAATTTGAAATTCTGTCAAATCAAATGAAAATTCAATCGGATATGATTGACAGAAAGTGCGCTGGTACGTAGATTGAATACTACCTGTAGAGCATGAATTTTTAAAACGATACGATACTTTAAAAATGAAAGATTTAAAGCAAAGAAAGGCATCATTCATCTGTGCTTAAAAGAGCTTCTACTTTTAAACATTACTCCCTCATTGTGAAAAGTAGCCTAAAAAGAAGACGTGCAGCAAATAGGGGCTTACTCGATATTCGTGACAACGGCTTCTCGCGTCACTTTTACTCAAGTTTTATTCATAAAAGAATATGTCATATTTCATTAAGTTCAACAAATGTTATTTCTTGCAGACACACTGTAAATAATTTTCTTTTAATGGTTCAAGGAAGAAAGTTTCACTGGTTTTCTCGAGGGTTTTCTCCGAGCTGCAGCAAGCATAAAAACCACGCTATCCATTATCGTGATGAAAGATTAATCGTACACCTGAGGGAAGATAAAGTCGCATGTTGTCGTTCTTAAACGTATTCTGTACCTTTTTAAGTTTAATATATCTTTGTTTTTGGAGACGTTAAACAAGTCAGTCATTGAATCACATTGAAAAAGAAAATTAATCAATTGAAAACGGATTAAATTTGAAAAATCGTTCAGAATCGAGCACAGACGAGACATTCATTGAAATGCACAATTTTGCAACTTTTACGTGGAAAAAGCATCTGCCACTTACTGTTGAAAGACGTCAATGTTCTTTCCCTTTCAACATTACGACATTCGAATCTAAACCGGATGAAAGTAATGGGTTTTTTCGGTCGGATCCAAAAGAAAGTTTCGTAAAGACCGGCGATGAAGCTATTTTGAACTATTACGAAGACGGCACTGGTATTTACAAACAGACGTTGGAGGATGTCATTTCGCAGTGCAATTACCGCGACCGCGAAGCTACATTCAGAAGCTCTTTAAAGCCACGAGAGATTCTTATCTTTTCAAAACGCTTTCTTTTCATGTGAACAAACTTCACTCATTTTTATGCGAATGCAATAGTTTCCTTTTTTTCTACAAGTATTCGCAAAAGAGTTTAAACAAATCTTATTTAATTTTTGATAAATTCATGTAATTTATTCAATAAAATACCTTTTATTGGAGGATTTAATTTGAAGAATTCATTGAACGATTCACACTGTACGCTTTTTGTTAAATAAAGTGAGCATAAATGAGTTTTAACGCACGTATAATACGCGTTAGAGTTAACTTACTTTGCATTCAAATACGTAATCTCAAAATTTAAAACGTTTATTTCACGGAAGTAATTAAATTTTTTATTTATAGCGTTTATTATTTATAAATTGAAATCAAATGAAAATAAAAATTAAAAATACTCAGTTCGTAAATAAAATAAAAGAAAATCGTTCAACGATGTGAATCATAAACAGATATTTTTAAATTTAAAAGGCAGGTTAAAACAGTTTTCAAAATTACAATGTTGAAACGTAGACGATAAACAAAATTATAACTTTTAATTTGGAATTTTATTTCGAAATTTTATTTTCCAACCATGAACGTATACATTGGAAGATTAAAAAAATAACTATGAAAAGTCGAAAAGGTTAGTTTTCAACATTGCATCACGTATTTTCGTTAAAAATTTCAAGCAAAGTAAAAAATCCCCTGCGCACTTAAGCGCATTAATCGTGAAATAGATAAACTAAAAGAAAAACGAGCCAAAAGCATTGAAAAGCTATCATTGAAAAACTGCTCCGCGAAACGAAGGATCAAAACGGTTAATTGAACTTTGTCCCCGCGAAAGCCACACAGCTGAACGGTGCCCATCACTACTGGCAGCCGCTGCCGCACATCCGCAAGAAAATGACGTGCCTGCAGGTGCTGCCAGCCGAGAACTCGACGAGAGTCGGCAAGTCGCCCTTAAAGCTCGAGCTCGACCAGCCGTCCATCGAGCTGGCGATCATCTCTCTCGCCTCGAGCTCCTCGCTCGAGTCGTTTCGCCGCAGCTGCGAAATACAGGTGGACACGCTCGGCGACGTCAGGTGCGAGTCCAGGCTCTCGCACAAGATCAAGTCGAACCTGCTGATCCGAGCCTGCGCGTCCGACAACGTGCAGTGCCTCAAGAAGCAGAGCGGCCTGAGCGTCACCGAGGACGAGGACGACGAGGAGGAGGAGGAAGCGAAGGAGGGCCGGTACAGCGAGTTCTCCGAGCAGAAGAAAAAGAGCCACGGCGCGACGAGCTGGTGGTGGGCCTCGGCTTTTCGCAAGTTCCTGATCGACGTCCTGCTGAGGATCCTGCCCTTCGGCGGCAGGGCCGCGAGGAAGGAGAGCAAGGAGCACCGCGATCCCCCGACCGCCGATGCGCTCTTCCACGGCGCGGTCAACGATCTGAAGAGGGGCGCCGTCATATCTCGAGGCAGCAGGGAGGAGCTCGGCTCCCTCAGGAAGCATCAGCTTACCAAGAGGGATGAGAACTTGAGGGTGACTTACATGAAGAACGCTCTCAGGAGCAGGAATCTGGAGATGGAAAGGGCGAAGATTCGACGGCGGCTGAGTAACTTGGCGATTTGAGGAAGCTTCGGGCGTGCTTTTAGGCATGTTGTTAGCACTGAATAAACTCACTCGAATAACACGATTTTCCTACTTTCTGGCATTATAAGAACACTAATAAAGTAGCACTTTTTCCGTTTATCGAAATTCTGTCTGGAAGCTCCACTCGAAATTATCTGCCTTTGAGTAAATAAATGTGGCTTTTGTAAACGAACCAATCGCTCGTCAAGTTTGCAAAAGTCTTAAAAAAATCAATTTAATCTAACGAGTCTTTTGAATTCAAGCCGTGTAAAGCGCCATCCCACTTTCCTTGTATTTTCGAAATTAAAAAACATTGAAACCTTTTTCGCCTCGAGTGTAATAAAGTTGCCGCACGTACGCGAAGAGAAATTTTTGAGGAAAAGCTCCTCCGACCGAATTCAGTTCAAGGCGCGATCGGGAGCAGACGAAATTTTAAAGTGGAAAATTTTTCGCGCAGAAGAAGTTCTCGAGGGGCTTTCATAGTTAAAATCCAAGCCTTTCAAATACAAACCCTTCTCGGACTGCGAAGGCTCGCGCTGCTGCGTCGGCTTTATATTGGTCTCTCGCTGCGCCTCCGAATGCGATTGCGATCCGGCAATTTCTGGCTCTGGCACTCGAATCACCAAGAAGCCGTCCGAGGCCTGATGCGAGCGCTGATCGAATGCCGCCGAGTCCTGCCATCGCTTTCTCAAATTCTGCCGTCGAATGGCGAGTTCTTCCTCGCTCAATTCTGAAATAATTCATTTGCTTTCAGTCCTCCGTTTATTTTTTTTCCCGTAAAGGTGTTCCTCATTTACGGAGGAGATTAACAGTTTCTTTTGATTTTAATTTTTTTTAAACTCTTGTTACGTTTAAACTTACTTTAATAGAGTATCTTGAAATTACCGACAGCTTTCATTCTTTCATGAATTTTAGTAGAGATTGAAATGATTCATCTCTTTATTTATTATTTATAACGGCTATTTTCAGGATAAAAAACTGAAAGTTATAGAATTACGTCGCCATTTTTATCCATTATTTTATAAACTATATTTGACACTCAGAATTTCTATCTTATACCGAACAACATTTGTCTCAAGTCAAATTTACATTGATCAGATAATATCAAAATACAAGTAAAAATACATTTAGTTCTTAATTAAGTAAACAAAATCTCTTTTCCAAAAACTTTATTATATATAATCGACAATATACAATCGATTTGTCTATTTAAAGATAGCTTTTGCTCATGAATGTAAACCATCTCTAAAAACCTTTATTGTTGCTTGGTTCGGTGTCAAGTATTTTAAAATTATTAAAATCAAACGAATGATTTAAATCAGATGTATTGTTAATTCACTTGTCACAAGTGTTGTCCGACATAAAATATAAATCCTATAAGTGTCAAATTGTTTGTAAGTTGTGTAAAAATTGCGGTATACCTGTTTCGAATTGAAAAGTTGATTTATAAATAATAAATAACTTTTGATATCAAAATTGGACAGCAGAGAACAGCCATTCAACTTCTACCTAAAATGTACTTTATAGTCGTTTTTTCCTTACCTGGAGCATTTTGTGTAGAATTACTTAAGTTGTAATCTGATTCCTGAAGTCTTCGTTGCTGCTGCTGTTTAGAATTTTCATCAAGATCCAATATTACTGGCGATTGAGAATATTGTTCTTCATTGCTGTCATTATCGGACTGAAATTTTAATTACGCATTAAAACGTAAATTTAGATATCTTGAAGGAATATTTTAATTTCGTCTTGAATTAGATAGTGTATAATCTTTTTTCGCTACTTACACTTTTGCTGCATCATTCGTCATTTAAAGAAAGCTAAGTATTCATTAAGGATGGGGATCAACTGTTTGCCAGATGACAAAGAGATTACAGAATAATTAATTGCTTCTTTTAACTCTCTTATGCGGCTTACAAAAGCTTAGTAAAACGTATAAAATATTGAAAAAAATGTATTGAAATTCGACGTAAAAATTACGAATATAAAAAGTTAATAAAACGTTTATTTATTTTAACTACAGCAGTGGACATTTGTAGAAAATATAAAACCTCTCTCGTAATTCACTAAAATTGCGCAGAAGAAATAAATATTTGACGGTTTCGCCGCGTTAAAAAATATTCCATATGCCGATAGTAGGCCAAAACACGCTCAAGCCTCAGCTTTTTAATTAATACCAAATTTGATTATACCGCAAGTTTTGCGCAGAAGCCAAGCAACCTTTTGCATTTAAAGCCGCTATTTTTCACAACAGTTTTCTGCCAGTGCAACCTCCTATCAGATTACCTCAGTTTTGCTCGCGAATCCATTTTGATATTTCCCCGAATTGTTTTCCATCTCGTGAAGCTCTGCGCGTTCAGTGTACCGCTGGGCAAGTACGATCGGTCAGAAATGAAAACTTATGACCGAGCTACCAATTCTCGCGAGCAGCGGACTCCATGTGTTCTCCTCGAGGCGTCTTCTCCGACTAGATATTTGTCATCGGGAAAATGTAGATTAAACGCCGACGGTTCATTATTAATGCTCATTTTACCCGTTTCTTACGTATTCAGGTGTTCAAACAGCGGCTCTCATCGTCAGAGCGGCGCGCGGCGAAAAAATTCTTTTCCGCTCTTCTCGCACCTCTCGTCGCGTCGCGTCGAGCGAGCGATCGGAATGAAAAAACGGAGGCTCGCGATCGCGACTGCGTTAGTAAATACGGCGAAGCGCTGGTCGAAATTAAGCAAGAGATAAGTTTGGTCGCGCATCGCAATTCAGTTGCAGATCGCGGCGCGCAACGCGCAACGATCCCTAATTCCCTAAACGAGGAACATATTGCTCGGGCGGCTTCGCGGCGCGAGTGTGCAGTACAGTAAGGCAGGTCCAGCAGGCTGCGTATTAACGCGAGTATGAGAGTCGCTGGAGCTTGTCTGCGCGTGTGTGTGTGTGCAGCGACAGTATTGGGACGAAAATGTGAATGCAAATGCGCCCGAGAGGCATAATAGGACCTCGTATGATGGAAATACTAATGAGACGAGAGACGGCCTGCTGCGGGAAATGCATCAGGCGGATAAAATGTGAATGGGCTCTTTAGATTAAACGATTCTGGGGTAAAGGTGGCGCGGGATTATTTCGTTTGTTATCTTATGCTTCGGGCATTTATTTGTTGCTTTGATACTGCGGCTGCTTGAGAGACGCCCACATTGCATAAAAAATTATTTATTAATCGCTTGATTTAAAGAATTTTTTTACCGAGAAAGTTTAATAAAAAGTTCTTGAATAAAAAATATTTAATAATATTAGCTCAGGAGCTGCAAAATGAAAATTTACATTTTTTATTACAAAAAATTTTTTTGCAATGTAGTGCCGAAACGTTATTCATATATAAAAACTGATAAGAATAACTTGCAGACAAAATTATGGTCAGCATTATTCAAGTAAATCGACTTTTTTTTAAAATAAGCCATAACGTATAGCTGCAGAAGCCGGTGACCCGTGAAGTTGCTCCTGCACGAGCAAGGAAGCTCCTTTGCCTCGGCCTTGTTTTTCGAATCCAATTTGTGTCTAAAATTTGCGACCCACCTCTTCCGATAGAAGGAGGACGACCTTATTTGTATACGAAAATGTAAAAGTTCGATCCAGGCTTTTGATATCGACGGAGAATTCAAGAGTAATAACGTTACGGGTAATCTTTCGCTTATTGATTTTGCAGGATCTCTGCGCGAAAAGAGTGACACGCCCCGGAGCTCTCGAAAACAATGTACATCTCGTTAACACGGAGCGAATTGACTCTATCGATCCCCCCCGTCCGTCGCTTTTACTTTTCGAGCCGGCCAGGCTTAACACGTCGGATTTAAATGGGAAAAAGCGACACGGGCGAACTTAACCGTCGCTCCGCCGAGGACAAGCACTTTTAACGCCGGCCCTTCAAAATCAATACGACGAAAGCTCGGCTCTGCAAACAAGCTCAGCGCCTCGGATTAGCCGTTACTCGCGCGCCTACGCAAACAGGGAAATTCGGACTCCGGCTCCACCTCCGCGTATTAGGCCGGAGTGCAAACTCCGCTACTCCGGGCAAGTTGGCGATTTATTTAAACAAGCGGCCGCGCGCACAATTTTTCCCAAGACCCCGGCGACAGCGTTGATCCATTAAAGTTCCGGCTCGCTTAATCACGCCGGCTGACGCGGCGGCGACGGCGGCGGCGGCGACGGCGCGATTCAGCTTTTGCGAGAGCGACTACTCTCGCGCGCGGTGATTAATGCGCCCGACGCCTTCGCGCGGTCCCTGTTTAGCCAAGCTGGACATTGCCAAAAATGTGCGAGGACGCGGGGCGCCGAGCCGCGCGGATAATGTAATCGCGCTTTCGCCGGGACTATTTTTCACGACGGGCTGTCGATTTTTTGCCGGGCAATGGGTTTTAGCTGGATTAATCGACGTCTGCTGGCCCGCCGCGACAGCGATCTATTTCCATGCAGATTTTATGGAGTTTTATGGACGCGCTTCTGCCCAAAAATTCAGACTGATTTCTCCTGCTTACTGCCAGAGAATTCAGTTCCTTTTGTTCTTTTAAAAATGACAGCTATCATCTCAGTGAGTGGAAGAAAATTCTTTTTATTAAAATATTACAATCAGCAGGACATGGCCTGGTGCCTACATTTTGCAGCCAAGGCGATACATTGAAGATGCAGAAAATTGATGTCAGCTAACAGTATGTCGATCACGGAGGGGCATAGTATATTTCACGTTACTAACGTATTAAGGCCAGCTAAGTTGACATTAATTTTCCGCGTTTTCGACATCCTCTTTAAATTATATATCACCTATGAAACTGAAGGGTGCAATAAATACATCTGTCTAAACAATATTCCGAGAGCGCGGATGATTAGTAAAACTGTAAAGTGTTTTTAAAGTTGAAAAATTTCAAGATGGATATGCTTTTATCGTAATAAATTTAAGTAAAACTGTAAAATCTTAAAACCCCTGTTCCACAGATACCCAAATAATTGCTTCACACACTTTGAAAATCCGTAAAACGCCCATAAGCTTAATCCGTGCTCTTTTTTCAGACTTCAAGCATTACACGTCGTTATTCCGCACATATTTGATTTATAATCGATAATCTGGCGCATTTCAACCTTTTTTACCTACTTTCAGTAATTAAAATGAAAGTACTTGAATGCATTAGCCCCCTTAACTTGCTTCCCATTTGATCCTTTTTAAAAAGTAGTATTTAAATCCACCTCTTGATTTTACCATTCTGTTTATTAGCACACTTTATTAAACTTTAATATTTTTCAAAGCGCCTCTTGCAAAAGTGCAGCAAAATATAGCCACTCTTCGGCCAGCCGAGGATGTACAGTGTTGCTACACATCCTTTAAATTATTAAACCATAATAAATTTTACTCATTGCGATATTTTGTATAAAGATATATTGCAAATATGTCGAAATTCGCTTTAAAAGCAACAAATGCTTTTCTTATTTGCTTATTAATTATCATGAAATATTTCGCTTTACATTCGAATAATTAACGAGCAGGATTTATACATATTTTATGAAATATCCCAAGGCACGGCCTCCCCCTCTTATTTACAACAAAATTCATTCCGCGCCGCACATAATGTATTATCCTTCGCACAGCGGAGCTTCGCAGCGACTCTCCGCGGTTTCATTATGAAAATCCGATGTCGTATATGAAAATAATTCGAGAGCTCGAAACAGCGCACACCATTCTTTGCGAGGGAGAGGCAGGCGCGGTTCCGCTTGTCCTACTTCGGGAAAAAGCTACAACGCAGCATCTCCAAAACATGCGCCAGAACTCGTCCCCTTTCCTCCCAATCTCTCCCCCCCGTCAAATGCGACATTCTCTCCCGCCACGTGCACCGCGTGCAAGCCCGCATTCGCGTAATAAAGCAGACGATTTATACGAATACTGCCGGCGCGCGAAATTCCGGCGAACGTCGAGCCTCTCTATACCTGCGCATATCTAGGCGACTGACCCGCGACGTTCGTCCGTCCGCCAGTCGGGTTTCGTACGAAATCCAAGCGATTAAGAGGCGAGGAGCTGCGGTGTTTCAAACTCTCCAAGATCCGAGTGGTTCTCGAGAAAAGTTGGAGGAGTTTTAACTTTAAGACAATTAAAAAATTCGGTTGGCGCCGTTTTACTTATTCTTTCGAGCAACGACCAATTTTGTCAAGATTAAATTGAAGAGTGTCCTCTTTCCTTTTTTTGAATTATTGCAATTATAAATTCATTGACATTTTAAATTTATACTTTCTTGCGGCGATCATTTTCGTATGGATTGTCGATACTTGTGGAGAAAATTGAATTTTTCAATTGGTACTCATTTTACCAGGTTCTAGAACTTGCACGGTCTCGTAAATTTCCTTGCTCACCAGTTTACTCCCGTAAGTGCGCTATTTCGTGGGTTTATAAAATCGAATCAGTGCCCCGGCAATAAATCTGAAAAAAATAAATATCACAAATGAAACTGGAAAAAGCTTCCGAGCACAACGTCGAAGGGGAAAAAATGACCGAGGAAAATGAGCCCCCAAGAAGGAAGAATTGGGTCAGTGGCGTCCGCCCGGAGAAAAGAGGCTTAAAATTTCATTAAGAAAATTCTATCTAAAACGGATAACGACGGAGTTGATTAAAGGAAGGAGCGCCCATTAACGCTTGGAGCCAGGCATGCAGCTGGCGTGTTTATGCAGGCCCAAAGGAGCCCCGGCGACTCGCTAAACGAGAGATAATATCCCGCTAGAGAGAAAACAGTTAGAGCTCGGATCGCCTAGCCTTCTTTCGCCGGGGAGCGATGACATAACGCGGTTCCGGAATTTTCCCGGGGGGAGCCGAGATTCGCGCGGAATTCGAAATCTTGCGCTCGCCTACCGATACGTCCGCTCCGGCGAAATGGCCCCTGGCCCCTCCCGCTCGCAGCGCGCGCCGCGTGCACGGATGAGAAGTTTACCGTTACGTCGCATAAAAGAAGCAGCGGCAGCGCAACGGCTCGCCGTGAAGCGCCGGCGCGAACAATGCCGGAGCGGGCAATCGCCCGAGCCCGAGCTCGAGCTTCCGGCAATTCGGCGCGGAGGCCCTTTCGCCGACTTCCGGCCTTCCTGCGCTTCGCCCCGTGAAATTTCAGATGGGCTCCGTATACATGTATATAGGTGGATATAGGCCCCGGAGCCGGAGCTAACAGCAATTAACGGTAATTACTTTTCCCGCGCTGCAAAGCTCCTCCTGCCGACATCCGGCACACGTAACTAAATCTGGAGGAGGAACGGCAGAATTATTGTTTATCGATCGGCGACGGCGCGAGGCTACCAACGCCACCTCCCCCTGGGCTAACACGGCTCCGAGCAGCTTGGGACTCTTCTCGATTCTAATTGGATTACTTACCTCGCTTCGTGCGCTCCTCGTTAAGTGGCTTTGTCTCTAATTCGCCGGAAATTTTCTTATTTCCTAGCTCGTCGCCTGCCCTCTTCCTTCTCCCTCGATCTGTCCTTTTTCAGTCGGCCTTAATTAATATCGAGCGCTAAATCCCTGTAAGTATATCGCCTCGAATCAATTCTTCGAGATCCCCGCGCGATATCCATTATTTATAAGCACCCAATGAAACTTATTGAGTTCGAGATGATATTGCCCGCCCAGCCGCTTCGGTATCTCAATTTTATGGCAAATATCGGGACGTGCATAGAAATCGATAACAGAGCAAGACCCCATCAATTTCCCCCAAGGCTATTTATTTTTCCTTACATTTCCATATCTCGATAAGGATTCTGTTTACTGCACCGATACTATCCGAAATATTACAATCTTGCGATGCCGGTATATATTTCGAGCTTGCGAGCGATCCGCCTCGCTTCCTCTTCCTTCCTTCCTTCCTTCCGCGGCAGTGGGCAACTTTTTAACCGGGGGTAAATAACTTTTCAGAAGGGGGATGCCGGGCTAAATGAAGTTAATACGGCGAACTCGCTAATGTAATGAAACACCGGTATATCGGCAAAGTGGTTAACAACATCTGTGCTCTATCGAAACTGTGTAGCTCATTAGCCACGGTAACACCTCTCGTGTTTGCTCCGCCCGGAGCCGGGGGGTGATGATGGGCCAATTAACTCGGGGCTATTTCAAATTTTTAATGAAAAGCCGGCTTTTTATGGGGAAGGGCCTCCCGTATACATTCCGAAATTGCAAACACTTTTTCGTTATCGCTCGTTATATCTCGCGAGTCTTTGTCTGCTTCTTCTGTACGGGGATTATTGCAGCGCGATTTTTTTTTTTTGCAATTAGATAATAGTTTTTAGCCTTTTAGTGCATTAATTCGCGTGGCACGTTTTGCTTCAAATCTAGTATAAACTGCAAGCACGTCTAATTAACATTTCTGCAACAACTTAAACTCAAACCGTACAATCCAACTGCTGCACGAAAAGTTTCGAGCGTTCACGCGAAGTAAAGTTTTTAATTTATGACGTAAAACTTGCTATAAAAAGAAGGCTCTTCGAGTGCACTTGTTGTAATGTACAGTGCGTTAAATGCACTTGAAAATATGAAGTGTATAACCCTCTCTGCCGCAGGCCAATGAACGAAATTAGCGATTTTAATTGGGCTATTACAAGTTTTTCGATCTACGTTTTCTGCGATTTGAGTACTTTCGCACTCGAGTGTATTAGCGAGCTGCCCAAAAACTAAAGTCATAACTCAGTTTTCCGACGCGAGGGGAAGAGGATCGCAAATATTAGACAAGGCAGATTAGGCCCGGAAAATTCGCGGAGTACATTTACTGGGGAGGAGAGGGGTCGAGATGCAGAGAGGGAAGTTCACGAAACTCGACTCCTCGACTGACTTCGAGAATCCGCCGACGGTCCACGCCTCCGTGGAAATCGACCGCCCGTCCGAATTCTCGGCAATGCACTGCGTGTATATATTGCCGAGCTTCTTTTGCTTTGCTTTATGAATTTTCTTAAAAGCGCGCTGTTGCAGAATCTTTTAATACCTCTTTTTATGTCGAAAAGGGGCTGCAGCTTTGGCAGAATTCCAGACAGACTGTCGTTTTCTTGGACCGACGGCCATTATCTCCCGTCGAACTGATACCAAGAATAGAAGACGGCCAGACGTACCTGGTACGTGTCGACCATTACAACATAATGAGTCAGCTATTTTAAAAACTCACTTAGCTAACTGGATTTTAATTTTGTGAGGGGCGATAAAGGTGCAGCTGGCTTTCCATCGCACATCATATTAAAAAGCTGCAGGCTGCAAATAGAGAGGTAAAAAAACATTAGGCAGGATTGAAATTCCACCGGAAAACTAGAAAGGAAGAAGCAGACATCGAGCCATTAGGAGGTAGCCGGCAAACAAATAAATCGAAAAATCCATCCCATCCAATGCGGCGCGCGGCGGCTCCCGGAAAAGCTCGCGGCAGCAAAGCGCGCCGGAAAAAGTAGCAAGAGCAGCACCGTACGTTAACCGCCTCGCGCGGAAAAAGAAAGGAGCTGCCGCAGCAGCCGACGTAAAGCCGCGCACTCCAACACAGACGCGAATCGGCGAGTCAATCGTCGCGCGGTATACTCGGAGCTCAGCCAAGCGTGTAGCCCGAGTCCCCCCCCTCCCTCTCTCTCTCCTGCCCGAGAAGGAGAGGAAAAAAGGGAAGGAGCGTGAGGTAAGCGCCGCCGCGCTGGAATAATCCGATCGTTGACTCGGCGCGCGAGTAGCATCCGTATGCTCGCCGCAGCCGCCGCCGCCTTTCGGTTCTCACTCGCGAGAGCATCCGGCGAAGGAGGATCAGGAAGAATGGAAACGGGAATGTCGGTCACTGGGGCCCCGGCGATCTCTTCGATCTCCGCGCGCGAGAGCGCCCCGAGGCGACTAGGAATGCTCGACCTGTTGAACTGCCCGAGATCATTATTCCGATTCTGACGTAGGCTCGCTCCTCCTGCGCTCGGCGGGCGCTCTTTTTCCATGCTGATTTTTCGCTCGGCCGCGGCAGATTGGGACGAAGCGCGATTTAATAAAGGGGGATTTAAATGGAGAAATTCCTTGAATGTTTTGCTGTTCTCGCGGAATTCCGCATCTGCTTTTAATTAAGGATTCACGTATGAGTATAAAATAAACAATGATATTGAATTGGGTTTTATATATTGAAAACTGCGATTCACGTGATTCGTTAGTTAAATTTTTGAACGAAGGTGTATTTACTCGGCAAAAATTGCATCACTTTTTAAATTAATGAGCGCTGTATTTTTTTATGTTTCGAGTTAAAAGGTACTC